>JAWNNH010000573.1:0-41082 GCA_035043045.1 Hirtodrosophila alboralis | reverse complement strand
TTCTCTATGGAATACTGTGATATCATAAAATCCAGCAGCTTTTGGCAATTTTTTATGAACTAAAATCTATGGCAAAGGCAGCTCAAAACCGTTGTAAAATATTTAAGCACAATATGAAAATGCAAAACCACAGCAACTAATGAATGAAATGAAATATTGGTTAAATGCGAATTTTCCTACTGAATGGATATGTGAGTTGCCACAAATAGATGTAAATTTATGTTTAATTATAATTTTAAATATCTATAAAATTTGTAAAACATTTTTCCAGCAATTTTAACAAATTTTTGTTTGCGTTTATAAGAAAAATATAAATATTGCTTTACTCGGCTTGCATAAATAATTTAATTATAATCTTAATTATAAAATATATTTTATAAATATATAGAATACTTTTCTGGCATATTTACTAAATTAGGATTTTTACAAAATATATAGTATTTATTTTATAAATTTTGTGAACATATTTAAAGCAATTTTAGCAAATTGTTTCTGTCAACTTTTGGGTCAAAATAAAGTTAATAAAAATAAATAAAAACCATAGGCCAAATTAAGTTTAATCTATGGAAATCAGAATTCAGAAAAAAACGTAAAAAATGTCAAATAAATTATTATTTCACTTTTGAATGAAAAATTAATTAAGGGATTATTTTGACAAAAAAAAAAATATGAAAATATGACAAGGTAATTAGGTTAAATGTGCATCGATATGTAATATAATTAAATCTTTTTTTTTTATTTATGTAAAACTAGAATTATCTTGAATGTGCAATTAAATATTCCGACATTTCAGCGAATTATACTGTTGGAGAGTATGTAATGTATTCTTTAAAAAAAAACTTTAATTATATATATATTGTAACCTAAACACTTTGAGCCAGAGCTGCCACTGTCTATATAATAAAAGAAATTACTTAAATAGAACTTAATAATAAAATAAATAACTTATTATTATTTAGTTCTATTTTCATTATTTACTTACATTTCATTTGCTTAAGAAGTTATTCAACTTATGACTTATGCTTCAGCTTCAATTTCAACTTACAAGATACATTTCTTGTTAGTACGTGTGTATCTTTAAGATGCGTTCAAAGGGGGGCATAAATGTGTGTATATCACGCATACGACACCCACGACTTATGGGGCAGTGAGGCTGAATGTTAGCAGAGAGAGAGAGGGGAGCGAGTTAACTCGCAATATGCCTGCCAATTGCACGCACTTTTGTCGTTCAATTTACTTGCCACAGGCAATGCCAATGGCACATTTTTTTGTGCCCCAAGTGGCACAGTGAGAGTAAGAGCGAGAGCGAGGCAAGCTCGTGTTGCACGTGTGTTTGTTTGTAGATTCGCAATAATTTGTTCTATTTGTTGCCTGACATTGAGTTTATTGAATTTGGCATTTGCATGTTATACGAGTTGAGCATAGAAATGGAATTCTAGATGTAGCTGCAGATTGTTGTTGTTGGGGTTGTTGTTCAGGCTCTTTATTTGTATTTTATTTTTTGATATATATTTTTTCCTCTTTGTCTCTTTGTCTCTCTGTCGCTGCTGGCAGCTATTCAATTATCTGGTAGTAAATTTGCTAAATGAAGTTGTTTATTGCGCACGATGTTATGCCAATTGAATTTGCTGCTGCTGCTGTCTCCTGCTGCCAAAAAAAAAGATATAGCCAAACCACACAAGTCAGCCTCAACCCAAGCCTCCACCCAAGCCTCCACCCAATCCTCCACCATATTTGTGGCCTTCAGTATCTTCAGGTGTGTGTGCGTGGGGTGAAAATTTAATTTCACAGCCAATTAAAAATGTTACACAGTGCGTATGATGAATTTGTAGCCGGCTGCCAACAGCTGCGGCTTTTGTGACTCACGTGCGGCAACTTGGCAACTTTGCAGCTTAATTGCCACCCCCTCAACTGTCTCTACCCACCACCCCTCACCCACCCATCGCATTTGAATACAGCGTCGACAGCTCACTTCAGTTTGATTTATGCTCGGACCGTACCAATAAAAAAAA
Organism: Hirtodrosophila alboralis; assembly: GCA_035043045.1. Lineage (NCBI taxonomy): Eukaryota > Metazoa > Arthropoda > Insecta > Diptera > Drosophilidae > Hirtodrosophila > Hirtodrosophila alboralis. Next base: position 39,070 of record JAWNNH010000573.1, on the reverse strand, counting down.
AGACAAAAGAAAGAAAATCAAAATAAAGGCAAAAATAAAATAAATAAAACAAAATGAAGCCTCAGCAAAGTGCAAAAGTAAATTAATTATGCACATTTAACTTTTGTCGCCTTAATGCGCACTGCAAGTTTTACGCCAATGCCAAGTGATCAGCATAAGAAGTCCAAGGCTGAGCTGACTCGTGTTGAGTCGTCCTTTTGGTCCTTAAGCGTACGACTTTGAAAAATGGTCACAGCCGCAGCCAGAAGCCGCTTAATTAGTGCGTAATTTGTAAGTCTGCGCGCAACGAAAAGGAAAATACAAAAAAGCAAAAAAAAACAGAAACAAAAACAAAAACAAAAATCACAAAAGTTGGCTAAAACAATGAGAGGTAAATATTAATTACGAAAATTGCAAGTTTTTTGGCAACAATACAGAGTTGAAGGCTTTTTAGAAATTCAGTTGAAATTTGGTTTATATGAATTAGATTTCAATTGAATTTCATAGAAGTAGGTGAAACCTGCTTTTAAGCATTATTAAATGCTGCTAAAAATCAACAATTATTTTGCAATTGAAATTTGTAACACAGTTTTGACTGTTGTGTATGCTGGAAAATTGACTTTTATTTAATATTTTTTAAATAAAATTTCTAATAGTATTCTACAATTTAAACAACGATTTAATGCATTTTATGGTTGCAGTTAAAGTTCAAAACTATTTTAAAATCAAAGCAAAAGCTTTTCCGTAATTGAAAAATTTTTGTTTACACTATGCAACGGCATATTGTAGCCCAAAAAACTGACATTCAATTTATATGTATTCGAAAAAATTATAATATAAAATTAGCTGAATTCGAATTTTTAGAATGCAACTTTCAATAAATGTAATAAAATTTTAAATTAGCTTATTGTTATTAAAGAAAAGGATAAAAAAAATAATAATAAAATATATTCAATATTATTCACAATAATACTAAAATTTAAAAACAAAACAAATAGAAATAAAATCTTAAATTAACAAATTTCCCTTAAAAGAATTTAAAAAAAAGGAAAAACTTACATTAATAAAATATATTTAATTAATTACATATTTACAATAATAATTAAATTTAGAAATCAAGCAAATATAAATAAAATAAATAGTAAAATAAATTTCCCATTAAGATTTAAAAATCAGGAAAATTTCAAGATAATAAAATGTTTTCAATTAATTATATATTTATAATAATAATAAAATAAAAAAAAAACAATACAAATAGAAATTAAATCCTAAGTTAATTAGTATCCCTTTAGAATTAAAAAAAAAGGAAAAAATTATTATATTAAAATGTATTTAATTATTTACATATTTATATCAATAATTTAATAATTTAGAAACAAATCAAATATAAAAAAAGTCTTCATTGAATTAATTTCCTTTTAAGATTTTAAAAAAGTTTATGGAAAAAATAATTTTAAATTAAAAAATTAGTTGGCCGTCAATTAAAAGTGTTGCATCGTAAAGAAAAATTATAAAAATTAAAATATGGAATTTAAAAAAATATATATTTCAGAGCAATTTTTTTTTTTAATTTTTATGGATTTAGTTAATTGTTTTTAAAGCAATTGGATTTGTATTTAATAATTTATAATAAAAATAAGAGTTTTTTTCTATAGAAATTGACAACAAAATAATATAGAAGTTAAAAAGTTGTCTAATATATTTTTATATTTTAAATAGCTAGATGCATATAAAATTTAAATTTACAAAATTTATTTAACAAATTTATAATAAAAATAAGTGTTTTTTTTATAAAAATCGACAAAAAAAATTTTATAGAAATTGAAAAATTTTATAATATATTTTTATTTTGAAATTAAGCAAATCCATATAAAAAAATTTACAAAAATTAGTTTAAAAAAATTTAGAGTCAAAACTATAGCTTAAATAATTATTCAACCCTCATAATCGAATATATCCTTGTATTATAACAGAAATAACAGTAAAATTAAATGTTTCCCAAAAAAAAAAAAAAAAAATGTATTATAACTTATATCAAAGCCCAACTAACCAGCTAAGCTCAAAAAAGAAAAAGAAAACCTTTTTTTTATAAATGAGCAGCTGTCAGCTGATTTAACTCCTTTTTTACTTTCACATTTTGTTTATTTTTAATTTCTGACAGCGCTTTGAAGGCAACATTTCAACATTTGTCTTATGCCCGATTGAGATGACCAAAGAGCAGAGAGTTTTTGGCCTAAGCCTTTCGTTTGTTTAGGCCAAACTTTGAGCTGCTGACCAGGAAAATCGTCTCAGGTGTCAATTAGTGTGGCCAATTTGCTGTGCAAGGGTTTCACAAACTAAGGTAAATAAATCAGCAGCTGCCGCAGTTTGCTGCATGCAACACTTTTTATACATTCATTAAATTGAGGCATGCTTTAATTTTCGCTTAACTTGCATATTTTTGGTTGCATGCACACAGCCCTGCCCCCCCCCAAAATTTGAATTATGCGTTCTCGTGTTGCATATCTTTAGGCGCCTCCGCAGCCAGGCAACATGCTTGCCTGCTTGCCACAAAATTTAAATGACGATCTTCCTTTCTCTGTCGCTCTCTTTAAGGTCATTTTAAATGCAACGCAATTATTTAGCGCAGCGTTCGCCATTGAATTGTTAATTAATACTCTACAACAACAAGAAAATACTTCACTTACCCCAGTCTGGCCAGCTCCTGCTGCATCTCTTCTTATCCTTTGCCACACCAGCTGCACATAATCCTTAGTTCTTGGAATTTCAGCAACCTTTAGCTGCAATTAAAGATTAGTTCGAGATCAAACTTAAGCTCTTTATATTGAGTTCAACAACTAGAAATGTTTATGCGCTGGCAACTGCATCAATGCACTTATCGATAGAATTTTTAATTACTATTTTAATATATAGAATAAAGCGATATTTAAAGTACTATCGATACTATCGATAATATTTAGTTTTGATCTTGTATTTTGCTATTAAGTTTAATTTAAATTGCTTATGAGAAGAACTATCAGAATAAGTGTTTAATTTAAAAAATAATATATAATATATAATTACATATTAAAAAATAAATTTAAGAAAAAAATAAAAAACTTTCCTTAATTTAGAGAGCAGTCGGAGAAATGCAGAGACGTGAAGAGGGGGCAGCGGGAATCTAGAGCGTGGCATTATAGAGATTCATATTCTGATTTGTAGAATTGTATTTAATTTTTCTTATCAAAAATTTTCTGTCATTCAAAAAAAAATCTTTTTTCCTAAGTGTATATAACTGCTTAAACCGCTTGAGAATTAATAGCGCAAATAGGTTAACGGGCTTAAAAATTATCAAGACTTGACCTTTAAATTGATTTAAAAATTCTTCCGGTTTTCAATCGGAATGGCGTTTTATAGATGGTCTGTCCGGTGATGCGGTTCCCTATATTAACAAACTCTATCTACCATAGAAGGGCTTGATGGGATTAGATTACTTCCAACCTCATAACTAACATTAACTGGTATATCCAAGACGTCTACCTGACGTCGCTCATACGGAAATAATAATAATATAATAATAATTCTAAGACGCCTATATTTGCCTGAAGGATTATTTCTCTAAATTATATTCTAACTATTCACCAGACTATTTTGGTATGTTGTAAACTTCACTCTTTGTTTAGTTGCGCTTGCCTTAATAATTTACAAATAAAACAAAAATACAAATCTAAACATTTTCAGATCCCGAAAATTGATGGCATTCCTTACCAAAAGAGGTTTTCCGACCAAACTTCGCTTTATACTATTAAAAATTTCATTAAATTTGTTTCTTAATTTTTTTTAATTGATATAAATTTTATCGTTATTTATTGATGTGTACACAGTCAAAAGTATCGATAAATTGTAGAAACGCAGCTTTATACAAAAATTGATTCTATTGGGCTAGAGTTGGCATATTTCTTAATTTTTTGTTTTATATAGGGTATGTTGTTGATCGAGTTTTTTAGTGACTTTAATCTTCACTCTAATTGTACTCTGGGAACGGGAATTTCTTGTAGCCAAGGGAACTTTTACGCCGGACTTTTACAAGCGGCAATTACACTCGAAATGCTTTAAATTTGAAGTATGCCAGCTGTCAGCAGATTGCTGTGAGTGAGTGTTGATTGCAAGGCACCTGTTGATGCCATATGGCACATCCACTTCCACATCCACATCCACTTCCACATCCACGTTCAATTCCACGTCCATTGTAAGCTAATTGCGCACAGAATGCGAAGGCTTTGCGGTGCTTGGAGCTTGGAGTTCACTCAAGCAACATTTTTTTTGTTATATATATTTTTTTGTACCCTAAGTGCGTGTGTGTGTTTGTGTGTGTGTAACGGTATATGGCTGTATGACTTGCAGTTACTTGCAGCCCCGTGGCAATGTTTTGGGTTTGGGTCTGTTTGCCTGCGGCAAAAAATAAATCAAAATTGCTTTGGCATATTATTTTCATAGCTCAGCATTTTGGGGCGTTTATTTTTATGGCCAGTAAAATCATAAGCATAGGGTATACACGACTTATGGCAATTGAACAAGATAAGCATTTTTTAATATTTATGCTAAAACAGCTTTAATAGCTGTTTGATAATATCTTCCAATTAACTTTATTTAATGTTAAAAGCTCAGCTGTGTTTTGTGTAAAAAAATAAAATATTTTTTTTTTTTTTTTTAGAATAATTTTGTTTATTTAATAATATTTGTTAAACGTGTAATTAATTTAATAATGCAATATTACCAATTGTCTAATGTAATCAGACTATGCTCATATTTTATTATTAAAATTATATATATTATATTTTTTCATTATCCCTGAATCCGAATAATCTTAACTGCGGCTTTGTTTACTTAGCTGCGAGTTTTCTTTTTTTTTTTTAGCTAGGATAAAATAATAATTGTGGCCGCAAGCGCCAATGGACGCCGCCATTTCCGGTTTGGTTCAGTTTGTTTTTCCTTTAGCTTCCTTTGGCTTCCTCAGCCAGAATCCTGCGCTGCCTTCGCATATTTGTACACTGCAAGTTTTGCTGTGTAATTTTAATTTTCGAACGTCAACGTTGTGCCGCAGGCAGCAGCGGATCAAGCAAGTGGTTGGGCGGAAGGCAGGGTCATAGAAAAAACAAAAATTAAAAAAAAAAATGAAAGTGCTGTCCAGGATTATTGCAAGTGGTGTTCCATCAATATGAGCATGGCTGAGCTGAAGGACTTTGATAGAAAACCCCAACATCCCTCACAACCAAATACAACTGCCATTTATTGCTCATATTTCATATTTGCCACATTTTTGGTATTTTCACAATTTTCACATTTTCCCATTTTAGCTTTGCAAATGAAAATGAAAATGAAAAAGAAGAAAACCAACTGAAATTTTTAATATAAACGATTCGCGTTGTTTTCTTTGCTGCTGTTGGGCAATATTTAACGAGAATATATAATATAATACTTGGCATTTTTTTTTTATACATATATAATACTTTTATATAGCTATCTTTTATTTATTTGTGACGAAAATCTTAGCAAAATTGTCAGTTAAAATAGAATGAAGTGTCAATTTGTTGCATTCATTTCTTCGGGATATGTGTGCAGGTGTCCAGTTGCATTTAACGAGCATCCTTTTTGGCAGTTACACTGATATCCTGAACTGACTGCATTCAACTGTAATATATTTAAGAGCCAGGACAAAATAAACAACACTCACAGGATCAATAGACCATCTATTGCAATTTAGCTGAACATATAAAGTTTGTCCTAGTCAGTGCAGCTTTATTAATTCCTTAATTAGCTTGGAATATATTAAAAAAAATAAATAAATAAATAAATAAATAAAATAATAAAAAAAAAACAAAACATTTTTGTTGTTCTGGCTTTTATAGAAAATACCGCAAATAATAATTATGTGTTTAAAGAAATCTAACCTGAAAAAAATTAACTAGATAAATGGGAAAATCTTAGATATACTAGTTCAGGATGCAGTATTCTGGAAACAGAATACATTTTTATTATTAATTTTTATGGAAAAATTGAAAAATAAATCTTATATTAAATCTAGATAAAAAAAAAAAAAAAAAAAATTATTATTCAATTTTTATTATAAGAATCAGAATTAAAATTTATTTTTAATTTTTATAATAGAAATTAAAAATAAAAATTATTATTCAATTTTATTATAAAAATGTGAATTAAAAAGTATTTTTAATTCTTATAATAAAAATCAAAAATAAAAATTATTTTTCAATTTATTTAATAAAAATTTACAAATAAAAATTGAATGTAAATAACTTTGGAACCAATATCCTTAATTGTTGATCCTTTAAGGTCAATTAAATTTTTATTTGTCAATTTTTATAACAAAAATTGAAAAATAATTTTAATATCATATTTTTTTTTATTTAAATCAAATATAAAATTTATTTTTATAATCTTTTCGTAAAAATCAAAAAATTATTTTTATTTTATAATTCAAATTCTTGCCAGTTAATCTAAGATTAAAAACCAGAATAAGTTCCTTAAGCTGTGATAAATGCATAAAATCTTGAATACAATCATCGTTCAGTTTGCAATGAGATAACCTCAGCGTTTGCAAATTATACAGTTTTGGCAATAAAACCATTTTCAGTTTTTTGCATCGATTTATGTGTTAAAACATAAAACAAATGTGTTAAGTCCAGCATATAGTCATCGTTTACATTGCAATCGGATAAATTCAGCAATTGTAAATTTTTCATCTTTTCATATATCACACTCAAGTTGTGTGTTTTCAAACCTGAGAGCTTTAATGCCTCCAGGTTAATACAATATTCGCCTATATTTCTAAACAAATTGGCGCAGTTGTTCACTTTTCCTATTCTTTCATTTTAATTTAATTTCTTAACATGATTATAAAAATACTTAAAAAAATATTCCGTATCACACGGTCTTATGAGCATCAAATGATGAAGGCTCATAGATTTGAATTGACTTTGCCACACTTCCTCTTTTTTGCTCCAGAATTCAGGGCGGCTGAGTACAAAGTTAATGCAATCTATATCCGATAAAAGGTTCATTATTTTGATCAGACAATCATTGTTTAGTATCATGATTGTTAAAGGCTCATCGGAGAGATTGGCCATTTTTTTAATGTCTTCTTTATATTGTTCTTGCGAAATAACTGCAGAAGAGAGTATTAAGAATTTAAGTAAGTATAACGAAAGTTTATCTTAATATATTTATTTTTACTTACTGTTTTAAAATTTGGGCTTGATTGTATGTTTAAAATTATTAGCGAACTGTAAACCATAAACTTCCGTTTATAAAAAATATATATATATATATATATATATATATATACTGAATATTTGTCCCTTCACTGCGCACGTCTGCACAAGCTTAAACTCTCTGAGAAACTAAATGTTTGATCTCACTTCCATGATTCTCGACTCCATAAACGTGTTTCATTAAATTTGCTCAAATATATAAATGTATGCGAATCTTAAGAGCAAATGTTCAAAAGGCAAGAGTTCGCTTAGATCGGAGCAAATATTTATATATATTTATTATTATACTCATTCTCTTATTTATTTATACTCTTTGCTTTTCTCTTGCATTAATTTGGTAGTTCGGAGACCTACATTATAATTATATTTAATTATATTAAAAATAATAAAATTAGTTTTTAAATAAAATTAAAATAATTAATAAAAACGCGAAAAAATATTAAAATTGTATTAAAAATAAAAAAATAAACAAAAAAGAAACGCCGAAACTATAAAAATAAATAAATAAAATAAAAAATATTTATCTAAGTTTTTAATATATTAATTATACCCTTGCAAATGGGATATTATATTTTTGTTTGTGTTTATTTCCTATTAATAATTTATGTAAAAGGTGCATCGTATGAAAACCAAAAAAAAGTATGTGATAATAATAATAAATAAAATTAAAATGAAAAATAAAAAATAATTATATATCAATATATAATTTTTATTAATATAATGATTGTATCTCTTTGATAATAAAATATGATATTTACTGATGGCATATGTAAAATAAAATAAAATAATTTATTTAACTGTTCTACGTATATATTAATATGTAATCAAACAAATAGTATTTCATCATATTATTTTGTGAGAATAAAAAAGCCTTAGCTTGTAGTACTGAGAAGAGACAGTTTTTTCAATTAATCAATTTAAAATTTATTTTTAAGAGAAACATCTGTGCAAAACTATATTGAAAACAAAGAGAGTATCGGGTATAGGAAGAGACAAAATTGACTTCATTGATGCTGATAACGAATATATATTTTATATATTTTTAAATTACCAATTTAAGCCTTACAACATCATTATTTCGATTTCACAGTCAAGACAACAATAAGATAAAATAAAATAAAATTATGATAGTTTTTTCATAATAAAATTCAATTTTTAAGATTCCAATGAAATTGTCAAATTGTGTAAATTTTCATCGTATGCTGGTGGCTGTTTATCATCCAAGACTGGTTCCGGTTGCGGTTCCGGAGCACCTATAGTTAGCTCAACATACTCCAAGTAGATGATATTCATTGTATAGGCAACGCCAGCTGCAATTTAATTATATTATCACAATTATTATATTTTATTATAAATTAACATTTTTTGCTGCCAACTCACCTGCAGCTATCCAAGGTAGAATAATGCAAATATATCCATAATCTGAATACCGAGAATCTGCACTCCAATAGTCCAAAACAGCAAAGATCAATGTGGTAAAGAAGAATGTCGATATGCCCAGCCAAAAGAGCATAAATTTACTCTTATGCTGTGAATGTGCTCTTAAAATGCCAAAGAGCAGAGCTATAGTTGCAGTCAACTGCAAAGATGTTGCTATGCTCAACACTCCTTTTTGCCCTATTAAAAACATTAAATATATATTTATTTTGAACTCTTTAATTATTATTTAATCTTGTTTACTTACTGCGAAAGGGTATAAGAAGGGAAGCCAGAGCAATTCCCAAGACTATAAGTCCCATACGAATTTGCATTTTTTCTTTATTCGACATGTTGCTACTACGACGATTTCACCACAACTGAAACTCAATTCTCTGAATTACAATATATATAAACTGAGCTGTGCACAAAGAGAATTGCAATAAGTAATACCGATCTACACCTGACAGCTGTACTAGCAAATACCCTGTATATGTTGTTAGGCAATAATATAGCTGTAAAATTAAATAAATATATTAAAAAAGTCTCATTTAAAATTAAATAAAATTTACTAAAAAAAAAGTAAAAAAAGAACATTAAATATGAAATAATAAAATTGTAATAAATATTAAAAAAATATATATTTAAATAACACTTGTTGCTGCAATTAACGAAATTATATTTTATATTAATTTTCGCAAACGTCGTTTTTTCATAAATTAGTTCAGGGCTGCATTTCAGTGATATTAATCGACGCTCTATGCATCTTTACATTTAAAATTCAAATTAAAATAATTATTTTCAGCGACAGCACTAGTAAATAAGAAAAAAAATTTTCGCAAGCGTCGTTTTTTTATAAAATACTTCAGGGTTGCATTTCCAATCTCACACACCGATGCAAACAATAATCGATGCAAACAATAATCGATACTTTATAAAAGTAATATTAATCGACGCTTTATGCATTGTTACATATAAAATTTAAATTTTAATAATTATTTTCAGCGACAGCAGTAGTAAAAAAAAATTAAATAAATAATATATAAATTTGTCAATAAGAGCTAAAGTCATTAAATTTGGAATGTAGCTTCCTATTAAAAAATACGTAGTTTATATCAAATTTCCGATAGTCCACACTTCATCACCGCTAAAATCCGATTTAAAGGAACAATTTTAAAGTTATGCATTAAATTTTTTACACACTTAAGTGTAATAATTATCTTAATATGTTGTGTAAATTTCATTATGATTGGGCAATAAACACTGAAGATATTGAAGATTTAGTTTGCTGGGAAAGCAGCTCGCAACTGCGCAGCAGCCAGCAGCGCAGCCAACAGCGCAGCCAACAGCGCAGCCAACAGCGCAACCAACAGCGCAGCCAACAGCGGAGTCTACAGCCAGTCCAGCGTGTGCATCTATATGTGTTCGCGGACTTGGTCTGGCGACAGGGTGTACTGTAGTCGAACATACTCGAATATAGAACTATAAATTGATTTTTGTTCCTTAAAAAAATTTGATTTTTGTTCCTTAAAAAAAATTGATTTTCCCTCCTTAAAAAAATAGATTTTTCTTCATTAAAAAAATTTAATAAGTTTAATTTATTTTTATTACTAAATATTTTAAAATTTTTAAACTTTCTGCATTTGGTTCAACTGAGATCGTCAATATCTACAAGCTGGCTTCATATGTGGGCAGTTGTTGATTTACAGGAACTTCAGAGACGGAATTACCTAGAGTCAGCTCAACATAATCATTGTATATAATTTGCATCATATAGGCAACAGCAGCTGCAAATAATTCGATTATTACAAACAATTTTATATATATATTCGGATATTTACCAGCAGCAGCTAGATATAAAATGAGAAGAGAAGGCACGTATCTCCAGTCATCAAAATAACTCAGACCGGTAATCAGTAACGTGGTTAAGAAGATTGTCGTTATGATCAGCCAAAAGAGTATAAATTTACTCTTATGCTGCGGATGTGCTCTTCGAATGCCAAAGAGCAGAGCTATAGTTGCTGTCAACTGCATAGCTCTTGATGTCTGCAAACTAAATGAATCACCTACAACAACAAAAAACACACCGGTAATTAAATTGAAATTGTTTTGTTTAATAATTATTTCCAGTAATTACGGCCAGTATTGAAGATAGTTGTAGCCAGGGCAATGCCCATCACCAAAAGCCCAATGCGAATTTGCGATTTTTGTTTACTCGACATGTTTTCAACACAACGATTTCACCACAACTGAAGCTAAGTATTCATATCACACTTCATTTAAACTGAGATGTACACAAAGAGTTGAATAAAGAGGGAACAAAGACTGAATGATAAGCTACAAAATACCCTATCAATATTTTGTTTATTATTAAAATTGTAATTAAAAAAAAATATATATATATTATTTTAATTTGAGATTAGCCTTAAGCTGATGATGAAATAATTAATTTTCTAAATAACAAAAATAAGTTAGTTGATTAATAATATAAATGAAATATTATAAATATATTATAAAATGAAATAAAAAATAAATTCAAATAAATATTTTAAATATTAAGCTAAATAAATTCAAATAAGATTAATATATTTAAACAAAATAACAAATTATTTATAAAAATCAAACAAATATTTTAAATAATCATCAAATTAAACTCAAATTCAAATAACATTTATTAAAATATACACTGTGAATGCTAAGCTACAAAATACCCTATCAATATTTGGTTTATTATTTAAATTGTAATATTGTAAAAATATTTTAATATGCGGTTGTGCCTTGTGTCTTAGATTAAAACGAGTTGATTAATGTTAAAAAAAAAAAAAATACAAAACTTAGTTGAAATAAATTGATTATAAATATATTTTAATATGAAATAAAATCTATTAATAAAAGTCAAACAAATATTTTAAATATTAAGCAAAATAAATTCAAATAACATAAATAAAACTAAATTATTTATATAATTAATAAAAAAAATAGATTTTTTATAAAAATCGAATAAATATTTTAAATAAACAAATAACATCAATAAAATTAAAAATAAAAATTAAAAATAAATGCTACATATTTTTTCATTATTATTATTAATACAAATCAAACTGAAGTCTCATTTCTTTCTCAAGTCTCTCACAAGAGACAGAAAAAAAGAAACTAAATAATAAATGCTTAACTACAAAATACCCTAGATTTTTGTATAAAAAATTTTTTTTTATTATACAAAAGTGTTTAAAATCAGGAAAAAAAAGAAAACAATTTTTCAATAAAATATAAACCTCAAGATATGCTCAATTTCTGCAAACTGATTTTGCAAGATGAAGGACTTTTATTTGCAGAAACTTCAGAAACAGGTTTAACTACAGTCAGCTCAACATATAAATTGTATTTAATACTCTTTATGCCACACAAGCAGCACATAAATATAATTTTATTTTATTAAACCAATTTTCTAAGCATTAAGCAACTTATTTATTATTATAATTTTAAAAGTATAAAAAAAACACCAAAATAATCTCAAGCAAACATTTTGCACTGATCTTTGTTATAACCAAGACAAAGAGCATAAATTTACTTTAAGGCGTTTTATGCTCTTAAAATGCTAAAGAGCAGAGCTACATACATTCTAATACTCTTAAGATTCAGACTGATAATCTATAAAGCAAAATAAAATAAGTAAAAGTATTATTTACTGCGAAAGAGAGGGCAAAACCCATAAATAAAAATTGGAATTTTTCGACATTTTGAGTTAACGATTTCAAAGAAACTAAATACATTAATAATAAAAAAATAAATAAAGCCATTAAGCTCTTTATTTTCCAAACTTTAACTACTAAATATATACATTCGTTTGTATAAATTAAATCTCTAATTAAAACACTATTTAAACTGTTTGCATTAAGTTTTATAATCAAAAAATACTGATTGTTTAAAAAGAAAACAAAAATATTTAAATTTTTCATAATTTATTTTTATTTTTATTTATTTATTACTTTATATAAATTGCGCTTACAATAATTTATTCGATTGCCCAAATAGCAGAATATTTAAAGTAAAAAAATTTAATTAATATTTTAATTTTTTCTTTTTAATTAAGCCTTAGATCCAACAGATATATTCAATTCCGGCAAGTTGGATTCATATGGTGGCGGCTGTTTTTCTTGAGGAACTGCAGAAATCGGAGCACCTAAGGTTAGCTCTACATATGCCTTGTACATGATATTCAACATGTAAGCAATGCCAGCTGAAATGTACTCAATTTTATTATATATATATATTTTTCAAGCATTTTTCAACTCACCAGAACCTAAGAAAATTAAAACAATTTGTATGTAATCAAAAAGTCTCCAATATCGAATTTCTAGATACAATTTGTCCACACCCACATAGATCAATGAAATTAGAAAAATCGATGTAATGCCCAACCAAAAGAGCAAAAATTTGGACTTATGCATCGGATGTGCTCGCAGAATGCCAAAAAGCAAAGCTCCAGTTGCTATATTTTGTAAAGCTCGGACTATTCTCAAATTATCGCCACTTATCAGAGAACGCCCTAAAGAAAAATCGTATTAATATAAATGAAATGTTTCCTTTTTTTCTAATTTTAATACTCACAACCAGGATCAACGTTAATTGTAGTCATGGCAATGGCCATGACTATAAGTCCAATAGAAATTTCTATATTTCGCTTACTCAACATATCTGTACAATTCAACGATTTCAACAGAACTGAAACTGAAATTGCATATCGCATTTATTTTTCAACTGAAGTCCACGTAAACCGAGAAAATAAACAATGAATTCGCGTGTTTACAGCGGGGAACAACATTTCATTATAGCCGATCAATATAAAAATAAATATTTGTATACGAAATACACAGATTATCTATTTAATAACATTGCAGCGGGTATACTATTTTTTACAGAATTTATAAAAAAAAAAAAATTAAAATTAATATACATAATAAAATAAATATAAATATTGTATATTACTTATTATTGTATATTATTTTATTAAAATTTTATTAGTACTATAATATCTCTTTTTTTAAGCTTCATTTATATTTTAAATAATTTTTTTCTTTGTTAAACTGGTATTCTATATTTTAAGCTTCTCTTGGAAATAATCTCTTCAAATAATCGTAAAAATATGATGAGTTTTTGTATAAAAAGCGCTTTTTTGTTGTGACAGAGAAATCTCAATTTAATTTTACTTCATATAAATAGTTTTTATTTTCTTTATTTTTTATAATATTTTTTTATGTATTTTGTTTGTTTATACATTCTGTTTCTTAAAAAAAAAATTATTTTGCGTTTTAAAATTTATTTTATTTAATTTTGTAATTTTTGTTGCAATTAATAAAATTATTATATTAAATAAAACTTAATTAAATAACTGCTAGAGGAAAAATTAATTGAAATGGCATCAATCTAGAGCTTCTATATAATGAAAAAAATACCCTATTTGACATTTATTTACTGGGTATATTGTTAATGTTTTGTATCTGTTTTCTGTCTACACACGCCACACACACGCAAACAAGTACGACGACACGATTCTCCCGGAGTACTTATAAGGTCTTTGGTTCTCTGCTCTTCGAACTTTTTACTCTTTTTAACTACACATACATATATATACAAATATATATATATATAATTATATATATATACACATGTATACAATAAAATACGTACGCGCCCCTTTTTTTTTTATCAACATGCAGATTGTGTTTAGTTATCGGATTTTGACTTTAATCTTTATAGTTGACATACTTTATTACTTTATTAACACAAAAATTATTTATTTTTCTTATTATAAAATTAAGTGACTTCTTCGCTAAATACAATTTGTATTAACCGATTTTTTTCGCTAAATATATAATTAAAAATATTTTTTAATTTAATTCGAAAATCATTTTAAAAGACTTGTTACAAGATTTATTTTTCTCGCTCAAAAAAAATATGTGTAACTTTTTCATATAAATATTAAGATAATTTTTAGGTTTTTGTTTTGCTTTAATAAATCAAATTATGTAAATATTTTCTTTTTATAAATTTAATATATATTTTAAATTAAATATATATGTTAAATTAAATATTTAATTTATACACTCTTTGACATTTTAATAATAAAAAAAAAAACGGAAATAAAATTTGTTATATTAAAAAAAAAAATTTTAATAAATTTAACCTATTTTGTTGTCCACATTTGTATATATTTCTTTATGTGCTCTGTATACGTTTGTGTATTTAATCATTGCTGCACGAATCAAAACAAAAACCCGGCAAATTATATATTTTCAATAATGTGTTGTGCATTTTTGGAACGCAATAAGCGAATTTTTGGAATAATGCGAAAATAGTTAAAATTTTATCATAATATTTGGCACACTTTTTAATTTAATTGCTTAATCTTTATAAATATTCAAGCACAAACTTGTCATTTAATTTGTAAATAGGAAAAAGCGAATCGAAATGTCATAAGTAAGTCAATTGCGCATTCGGTTTCTATTAATGACGTCATCGCCATCGTTATCTCTGCTTTACATTTGTGAAAACCAGAGTTCAGATTCATAGATGTATATATATATATATGTATATAAGTCTTTTATATATATACACATAAATAAATTGCAGTTCAAGCGCGCTTCTGGGAATGCAATTTTTTTTTAGATTAGGTCGATGCGCACGACATTTTGAAATTAATATAATAAATAGAAAAAAACAATTTTTATAATTTTTAATTCATTATAAACGTTATGTACATACGTTTATTATTTTTTTTGTATTTTTTATAATTTTCCAGGGAAATATTTAGCTACAGCAATGTGATTTTAATGGGTTTCTAGCTGTTAAAATATATAAACTTTTGTGTATATATTACTTGGCAAATTTTTCGCTCATATGTTTGGTTCAGAGAATGGCAAATAATTATCAGATTAAGCAATAAAAAAAAATATTTGAAAAATATATAATTTTACAATAAATGTGTAAATTTCAGAAAATTTTTTAAATATATTTTTCATATGAATATTAAAAGTGCAGTGCATGATTTTCAGGCTTGCAGTTTTAATTCAATTTATGCAACAATTTTAGCTGCTTGCCACGTCAGCAGCATCATTGTCAAACATCATCGATGACTTTTCTTTCATCATCAGCAGTTGGCACTAAGCTGGAGCCCAAGGGAGCGGTTGAGGGGCACATTATAGGGCACATTTGTGCATCAAAATGCAACAACTTTTCCTAATTGAATGTCATATGACTGACATTCTGTCAGTTTGCTGGCCGTTCCCTTTGCCTTTGCTCAACCTGATGTTGGCATCTCTTCAGCTCTTCCAGTTCAACTTGGTAGAAGATGCTGCTGCTCCGACTAGAGCTTTAGCTTGGATTTCTGCTCCGGTTCCTACTGCTGCTCCTGCTCCTGCTCCTACTGCTGCCATGTCGACTTAGTCACGTGTGAAATTAATTTGTAATGACTACAAGCATGTGTCCCTAGCAACGTCATTTGCATTTGTCTTGTGTTAAAGTATAATAGACGAAGCTGAAATGCAATTTTTAGCCAGCGCTGGCACTATCGTTAGCTATTTTGTACTATCGATACTATCGAAACTGCAGCGATAGGTTAATTTTTAACCGTTTTACTATTGGAAGTTCATTTATGTGATATAAACAATAAAAGCTAATGAACTCACAATGTTCCGTTTATATATTTGCATTTTACTAGTCTTATCGATATTATCGATAACAGAAATTAGCACTTGACGCTGGTTTACTATCGATTAATTCTTGTGAACCCTTACTTTATACTTGGGGCCCTTCCAGACTTCTTACTACTATAACTTAGCGAAAACTCAACCGAATTTTTGTTCAGAATCCATTTTTAGTCGTAGTTTATCTTCTAGATTGAGTTAGCAATGAAATTTAGCAAAAAAAAAATTGTTTCGATTTTTTTAGATATTTTCCAGACTTATAACTACCATAACTTAGTCAAAACTTAACCGATTTTCACGCGGTGTTTATTTTTTGTCGTAGTTTATTATTGAGAATAATTTAGTTTCTAAAAAATAAAAAAAAATTTTTTCAGATTTTTCATAATATTTTTTTGGGCTACGCATCCCAGACTTCTAGCGAAAACTCAATCGATTTTTGTTCGAAATCCACATTTTTAGTCATAATTTATCATTTAATTGATTTGGCATTCAAATTTTGCAAAATAAATTTTATTTCGATTTTTCATAATATTTTTTGGGCCCTAAATTATGGCCAGACTTCCAACTACTTGAACTTGGTGAAAATTTCACAGATTTTTATTTGAAACGCAATTTTAGTTATAGTTTATCATTTTAATTAATTAAAATTTTAAAAATACTTTTTTTTTTGATTTTTCATAGCATTTTTTAGGTTTTTCATTATAATTTTTTTTACAATTCTATCAATATTATCGATAGTTTAGGCTACCACTAACGCATCTCCATTGCACTGACTTGATTGACCCGAGTGTCAATCAGTTGAGCCAGCTTTCAGTTCTGATCTGCTGAGCTGATTGAGGTCCCACTTAGGTCAATGAGTAAGTACTGAAACATTTGCTTTAAATTTGCATCAAAATGTTGAAACATTGGCACGACTTGCAGCAGTGTGTCCTTTTGTCCTTTTGTGCAGGTGCAGTCAGTCAGTGTTTAGCCAGCGGCTTTTATAAGTTTGGCAAAACTTAATTTTGTAAATTGTTCACAAATTTAACGAATTTGCAATTACGCCATGATTTTTCGGGGAAAATAGAACGTAAAGTTTTACGGCGCGAATGCGATTTGAAGTTGCGAACGAACTTAAATTGGAATTGCATTTAAAACTTAGACGCCTTCGCCCTCACATGACACAAATGCAACTTCATTTCCGACTTTGGCTCAAAAAACTTTCCGACTCTCTCACTCTCTCCCTTTCTCTGTCTCGCTCTCTTTCTTTGCCGTAGGCTCTTCGGAAAACTTTTCAAACGACCCTCCAACTCGCAACTGGAATTGAGCAAAAGTGAAGCCAAGTAAAATTCAACGCACGATAGCAACAGGTTAAATTGGCACAATCTGCACACCGCACGCTAAGGCATCAGCCGAGCCGAAGGAGCATCAAGGACATGGCTAGCAGGACAAAGGGACTCCAATCCGAATCTGAGCCGGGTGACACAAATTGCTGCAAACACCTTGGCAGGCCTGAAGAGCAGGCAAAAAATTGGAACTGAGTAGACAACTTAAAGCGTAAAAGGCAAAAACAAGATGATGTGAATGGTTGAGTGGTTTGGTTGGGGCTTGGTTTTGGGTGCGCACTATGGGCAAATTTTATACATTTTTGGTAAAAATAAATAACTACAGGTTAGAGCTAGTTGTTGGGATAATATTTATAATTTTTGTCGATTTTATAAGTGTGGTTTTAAGGTGTTAAAAAATTGTTTTTAAATTAACACTTTTAATATTTATTATAATTAAAATGTTGGGATATTATTTTTAATGTTTATCAATATTATAGCTGTGGTTTTAAGGTGGCTAAATTTTTTTTTGTTTAATAATTATAATATTAATTATAATTTAAATGTTTTTCGAAAAAAATATTTTTTTTAAATTTTATTTTTTTGTGACAAAAAAGAGAGTAAAAAATTAAATTAGATTTTTCTGTTTCGACTTTAAATTTAACTTTGATGGCTTAATGCAACATTTCATTTTTTAATTTTTTGTTAGTATTTTTTTTTTGTTGTAAAAATATAAAATAATTTTAGTGTTATAATGCAACATTTCATTTTTTAATTTTTTATTTTATTTTTTTTTTGTTTTTGTTGTAAAAGTATAAAATAATGTTAGTGTTTGGAAAAAAAAAAATATTTTTTTTTAATATACAAAAACGCCTTTTAAATTGTCTGTTCAAAATTCACTTTTCATGACTCTTCAATATTCCCTTATAGTCTAATAAATGACAATGCTGATAAATTTCTAACCCTTTTCTCTTAGATATAATATCGTAAAATAAATAAGATTTTTGTGGGAAAAAAACAGAAGCAGAAAAACAGAAAAAAACATTAAATATTATTTAACAAAACATATCAACAATATAATTTTCGAGCACTTTACTCAAAAATCAAATAATTAAGAGCTCCACATTACACTTTTTTTAAAAGTGCTGTTTTTTATTTTTTTTAATTCAAAAAATATTTTTTTTTATAATTCATATTTTTTAATTTAATTTTTTTTTTATATAAATTTATTTAGATTTATTTTAAGTTTTATTCTTTTATTTAATTTAATTTTATATTTACTATTTAAAAAAAAATGTCAACAGCTTTAAATATTAAATATTAAAGTTTAAAGTATTTAGAATCTATTAACGGCAAAAATTCAAAAATTTTTATTAACTTGAAAAATTGAATTTATTGCCAGAAAATTGGTGAAATTTTCCATAGTGAATTGGTTGGGTTGGTTCGCCACGTTAGTTGTCTACTTAAAAGTTTTTCAAAGCGCTGCTTATGGCACGTGTTGGCAGTGGGTGGCTCTGATGGGTGGCTCGGATGGGTGGCTCAGGGGTTGACTCTGATGGGTGCTGGGTACTCTGTCTCTGGCTGATGATGGTAGCTGCCAAGCAAGCAAAGCGTATTAAAATACAAAGCAGCATCATTAAATGTTAAAAGTTGCCTTTGGGCAAAAAAAAAAATTGCAGAAGCGGAAGAGGAAAATAAAAAAAAGTAAAAAAAAAAAAAATAGAATTGAAAAACTACAAGTGCCCGGGCTGGCAGGAAAAAAAACCACTTAAAACAACTACAACTACAACTACAACTATCTACATCCAGCTACGTCAACGTCAAGCAAACGCGCAAGGACAATGCACGGCCAGGATATTGCGCAAGCATCCAGTGCACTCCTCAGGTAAGCTACAAAAATCCCCAATGAATTCAAATACTGAGGTAAAAAAATTCCTTTGCAAGCTGTTAATAATCATAATTGAAAATGTTAAAAGTGCTACAGTGCAAAAACTTTCGATAGATAACATACGACTATTTCAAGACAATAATTTTGTATTTATTTTACATTTTGTTTTAACTTTTTTTTAGTTGTTAAAGTGCAACATATGATTATTAAATTTTTTAAAATCAGCTTATACAAAGTTATGGGAGTGGAAAAACTTTAAAAACAAGTTAATTGAAAATACTCTCCCTAGATTTACAACTCGCATAGCTTTGCTTTGCATAAATTAAAAATTTAAATATAAATAATATATAGCCATAAATAATGTTAAATCAATAGGAAGGAAATAAATTCAGTTTTAACAAGGCAATGTTAGCGGAAAACTGGAGAATATAATTATTAAATATATAAATATTTTTACAAGCCCATTTTTGTAAAATTATAATATAAATTACTTCAGAATGAGTTACTTAGCATATTTTACAAATATGACACAATCGATTGGAAGTGCAATTTTAATATTTAAAAATTTCCAAAAATTTTCCATACATTTTAATAGTATCTATCGTAAGGTTAAAGTACAAAATAATCGAAAAAATATGACTGTCAAAAATAAAATGCCAAATTAATTTTGAGGCCAAATCATGCTCAATTTTAAAAAACTACAAGGAAAACTTTCATAGACCAGAAAAATCAGTTATTTATTTTAAGATATTCACAATTTATGGTAAATCTTTTGTAAATTTTTTTTTTTTTTAATTTTTTGTTATTTTTTTGTTTTTAATATTTCTGTCGTTAGAACAAATCACAAAATAATCGAAAATATTTTATTGCCAAAAGTAAAATGATAAATTATTTTAAATGCCAAACCATGAACTCTCTAAAGAGACTACAAGAAAAACTTTCCTTTTAGAAAATTCTGGCCTTTAAATTAAGATTTTTAAATTTAAAATAATTTTTTTTTAATGTTGTTGATTTATTTTAATTTTTTTTTAACTGAAAAAGTAAATTGCATAGATTGTAAATATTAAAATTGGAATAACATTTAGTTTCCTTAGGTGGAAATTCTAATTAAAAATTTAAAGTATTTAAAATTTATAAAGAGCCAAAAACAGTTTATTTGCTTTATTTGTTTAAATGTTGAAACATTATTTTAAATTTAATTTTACTGGTATTTAGCATAGTTTAAGACTCATAATATTTTAATAAAACGAGTTTCAATTTATATTTTTTTGTGTAAATATTTACAAAGATGTTTTTATAAATTTAAAAACTCATTCCACAATAAATTAATTGGTTTGATTACAACAAACAAAGTAAATAGTTTGCACAGTATAATGTTCGGAAAATGCCAACTATTTATAGTCTTAGCATTATTTTAGTTTGTAATAAATAAACACAAAGCAACAGCAGTAATCTAGCTAGAAATGTATTATATTTTGGGTTAGCACAAAAAGCCTTTTTGGATGCAAGCCAGCTGAAAGCGGTAGACCGCATAAAAGCCTCCCAAAATGCTATTGTCCTGTTCAAGGACAAGTTAGCGTTGCAGTTGCAGTTGCAGTTCCAGTTTGCCGGTTTTACATCGATTCCAAGTGCTATGTAGAGAGCTTTGCAATTAAGTGGACCTCTCCCAAGTGGACGAGCATAATTTGAAAGTTTGTCAACTCTCGTGCAGCAGCTGCCACAAATTGTTGACGAATTCGCAAACGCGACGTGGCTATTGTCAGCGCTTGAATATGTGGCACGTAGCACTAGATAGCGTTGCATGTTAAACGCGGATTTGCAACAGCTCGACCACCATGTAATGCGATTTTGGTGAGTCTCTCACAAGCAGGTTAAGTTCGTTCAACAAATGCCTTTGTTCTCGCTGTGGCAAGTGGATTTAGCCTTAAAGCAGACGCCACAATCATAAAAAATTTCTATATATAAGTAAGCATTGCAAACAGTTGGCGAACAGCGAGGAGAAATGCTGCATTGAATAAAATAAACGTGTAATAAAAATATACTAGCTGAGGTTGTCTTAAAGTTGAGTTTAGTCTATCTAATATTTAAGTGCAATATGATATTAAAATGAATTTTAATAATAATAGTTTTCAGGCCTTTGTTGCTTAGGCAAAAAAAAAATTCAATATAAAAATTTTTTTTTTTTGTAATTTAGTTATTTTTAAGTTTAAAAAAATTATAATAAAAATAAATAAATTATTATATTGAGGCTTCACATTTGTCGAAATAGCAGCGATAATTTCTACATTTTCAGCTGTGTTCTTATGATGGCATAAAGTGTTCTAAAATATTTTGTTTGGGTTCAAAAAGCTGAATTAATTGGGAATAAAATATTCAACAAACAATTTTAAAATTCTTGCAATTTTATTTAAAATATTTAGAGCAATTTTAGAGAAAAATAACTAAGTCCTAGGTGTATTAATTAACTCTGAAGTCAAAGGCTCAATTAGCAAAATAAAAAAAGCTCAAGTTTATTGCATATTTACGTTAAATGCAGTGTAATATTTTTTTTTGTAGATTTTTATATAACATATATGTATGTATTTTTAAATTTATTATATTTATATTATTTTATAGTCTATTTTTTATTTATTTATATATAATTTGCTTTTATTTAATTTTTTATTAAATTTTCTATATTATATTTTTTATATTTATAAAAGTAAAATCTGGACGTAATATTTTTATTTTTTTATTTTATTTTTTTTTGAAGATATTAAGAGGTCTTTTCACTTAAAATTCTTTTTTTTTTACTGAGTCTGAAGCTGATCAAATTTAAAGGATAATTCTACGTATAATACGACTCTGTGTGCATACATAAATACTTGATATGCATATGGAATAATTATGTAATAATTTTATTTATTATATAAAAGAAAAAGCTTTTTGTAAATTGCAAAACTTTTTCAAAGCAATATTTATAAAATGTAAATCATTTTAGAAAAATAAATAAACATTGAACCAAAAAAAAATTGCCATCACATTAAAAATTATGATTACAAAAATTAATTTAATTTATAGGCACGTCGCCCGCCCTAAATAAACTGTACTCAAATTTCACAGGGCATTTTAAAGTCATAAATGAAAATTATATTTTAAAAAATAAATTTGCATAAAAAACATTTTTATTGCTTTAGATATTTTCTTTACATATTTTGCCGGTGCTAATTTGAATTCAATGCAGCTGCTTAATATTAAAAGGCACTTAAAATAGCAACGCAACAAAAATCATAAAATCGGCAAATAAAATTTGAATTTTCGGTTCATTTTTGGTAATTATGTTGACGCTGCTGGGTTTATGACTTAAGTATATACATTTTATAAATTGCTGCAAAACTGAAAATGTAAAACATTTTATGGCAAATTAAATTTTATTAGCGCACAATGTGCGTTGACATTCGCATTCTCTGGATTAACTATGGATATTTCCACCTCACAGGTACTATTTGGTATAGATACTAGTATAAAGGAAGGGTGTAGGAAGTGTTTAAGGAGCAAAAGTTAGATGTGCACAGCATGCTGTCCTTTCGAGTAGTTGTCATTGTCATTGTCCTTATCAACGGCGACAGCAAAATGAAAGTATGAGTGCCAATAGTCAAATGTGTACGGCTGCATAATATCCTGTTTTCAGTCAGCCTTTTAAAATAAAAATATTGCTGTAAAAATTATTTTAAATTCTACTCCAGATAGGTCAATATTTTTTTCTATAATTTTATTGAATTTTAGATGATTTAAAAACAATAATTTATTATTATTTCAAATAAATGTTTAGGTAACAGAGAGTTACTTTTTAAGTATTATTTAAAAATAAAATAAAATTATTATTGAATTTAATTTTGGACTTATTTTTTATTTAAAAAACCAGAATTGAATGTTTGTTTGTAAACTTTTATTTTATACTAACAAATAAAGTATTATATTTTAATTTGTGTTGAAAATTGTTACTCATATCCCAAAATATAAAATTTATTGCCTAGTAATATTTTTCAAATAAAACTTTAGCTACATGAGTTATTTTTACTTTTTATTTTAAAAATAAAAAATAATTAGTAAATTTAAAATTATGAAGCAATAATGTTAATAAAAAACTTTATTTTTCAAATCAAAATAAAAAAATCAAGTATGATAGTTTCTAAACTCATATTTTATTTTATTTTTATTAATAAAGTATTTGTTTTTTATTAATTTTAATAAAATTTGAAAAAATTTTTTTAACTCATAAAATATGATATATTTTTATAAATAAAGCATTGTTTTTATATAAATTTAAAAACAAGACAAAAATTCGAGCATAAATAAAAAACACATTTTTTTTTAAATTTATATAATTTTAAGCTTTGTTTTATAATTTAAAAATAAATAATATATTTAATTTCATTTAAAAAAAAAATCAATTGAAAAAATTATTTTCCAAATTTTTATTTAAAATAACTTTATTTTTTTAAACTTTTATTTTATAGTTAAAAAATAGTTTTTAAAAGTTTTACCATTTTTTTTAAATGTTTTTGGTTTAATTTTTTAAATTAAAAAATAAAATTAATTTTAGGTTTATTTGTACGTCAAACATTAATGTTTTATTTAAAGAAAGTAATTTCTTTTAATTTTTATTTTCTAAATCAATATGTATCATATTTAATTTTATATTATATCGATTTTTTTAAATGTTTTGTTATTACTATTTTATAATTCAAAATAAAAAGTAAGTTTATTATGTTTATTTAAAAAATCAGAAATTAATTGTTTTTAACCTTTTTTTTATACATTTTTTTGTTATATTTTTTTTATCGTTTTATTTTAGATTTCAAGGGGATGTTTTTGGACAACAAAAATATTCTAAATGCCACTAAAAATATATTTGCCTGTTGCAAACATTTTCACACACTGATTATACCCATTTAATCATTTCCAATGGGCATTGGGTGTTGCAAAAAAAAAAAAAAAAAACTTTTTGCAAAAAACATCTTACAAGTGCCAGGACATGTGTACCTACAAAACATCTGTATAGCCAGGTCAGGTCCTGCGTGTGTTCTATCTGTGTGTGTGTGTGTGTGTGTGTGTGTTTGTGTGTGTGTGTGTGTAGATAGATTGTGTAACCTTTTGCTGCTGCTGCTGCTGTTGGCTCGGCTCTGCCGTCGTCATTATGATGAGTTTTGCTTTTGCCAGACTTTTACTCTGACTAAACTCGTAAATACCTTCATTATCGTTAAATCATGCTGAGAGCCTGAACTCAACTCAACTGAGCTCAACTTAACTGAGGTTGAGGTTCAGTTTTGAGATTGAGCTTGAAAGCTTGAGAGTTTCTTTTCTTTCGTTGCCTTCGGTTGTTGCCTTTTATTTGTCCTTTATTTTTTTTTCAGAAAGGACTCTACTGTTTGTCTCTACGGCTTTGTGAGCGGCTCATGTGGACTTTTAAATAGATTTAAATGCGCATTTAAATGAAATAAATGAGCAACAGCACATTACACATGCGATTCAACGCCAGCTGATATTTTGCCCGAATGAACTTCTTTTTACACCTATTAAACATTTTCCCATTTTTCCATTTTCAGTTTTTTTTGTGTTTGCATCAACTCATTTATCAGACAGACAGCTTATGGCTCCCCAATGTGCCGCGTATCTTACTTAGTTTTTATTTTTATTTTTTGACTTTGGCTGCACAGTGTACACTTTTTTGATTCATCGCCAAAACTGAAAGCCCGCAAAAAGATGCTTGCTAATGGCAAAACTTTTGCCCATTCACGCCTAATAAACTAGCAAATTAATATACAATCGAGGTGCTCAAACAAAATGAAAAAAAAAAACAAAAATAAATAAAAATAAAACAAAACACCCGACACAATAAACAAAAGTTTCAGCTTGTTTGCAACTTTTAACAGTTGAAAAAAGTGCCAAGAAAGCAACTGTGAGACTATGAAATACACTATATAAAAGCATTATTTTTTAAAGTTTTTTTTTAAACTTTAAAAAACAATTAGACATAGTTTTTAAGGCTCGATTTGTCGAGATAAACTGCCAAAGACAGGATGGGAATTATAGTTATTAGCTTGTCTTTACATGAGTCTATATTTAGTAAATTATTTGGGAATTCAAATTGTTCTTCAAAATAAAAGAGCTATTAATCTTTTTATCCATTTAGCAGTCGAACATTACGGTGTTATTGTCTGTACCGGGTTTTTATGCATTTAATTTAACGTTTGTTCCTACATTTAAAAATATCCAAGTGCAAGTTATAAAAAAAGAAAACATTTTAAAAAATTTAAATACAAATATTTATAATTAAATTTAAAAAGCAAAATGAAAATAAAAAGCTTTTTAAAATCGTTCTTGCGTCTTTTTTTCTTTCATTAAAAAAAATATATATATTTATATATATAATATTAAATTTTTTTATTAATGCTTTAATAAAAATAAAAACTGAATAAATTATTATTTTTTAATATTTATATTGATTTCATTCACTTTTTCACTCAAAATAAAATATTTTAAAATATTTTTATAGAATTATCTCTAATTTAATTAGAATTCTTTTTTCATTTTATAAATAAAAATGTATATACAAAATATTTACAAATATTTTATTTTAATGTTTTAATAAAATTACTATTTTTTATTAACAAAATAATATCAACATAAATTATTTATTTTTATTAATATTTAAATCGATTTCCTTTTTTTCCTTTTTGTTGCGAACTATCATAATTTTTCCGATTTAATTGTCAAGTCATTGACAATTGCAAAATAATAAAATGTTCACAATTAAAATATAAGTTATATAATCTACCAAATCTACTTTTTCAAACATTTTTATTTTATTTTTTAATATTTTTAAATCAATTTTTTGAGAAGTTTATTGTTCCTTTATTAAATAAATATTTATATAACTTTAAAATAGATTGTTGCACAACTTTTCATATCAATGAAAAATTAACTAATTAGTTTTATGTGTTTTAAATATGGAAAACTGCACTTTCTATTTTTTAGTAGAGTATATAAGCTTTTCTATAACTAATTTGTTGTTACTTTTCTTAAGAATTTAATGGCAACCATTTAAATATAACCAACACAATATTAATGGGGCCACTTTCAATATATTTCGGCAATAAAAAAAAAAACTAAGAAAATTTGCCGCCATAAAAATGCAATTAATTAAAATTTATTATGAATGATTTTTATTATTTTTATAAATAAATTACGCATACGACGTGACGTCAAAGTGCTGCCAAATTTTTGTTATAATGACTTATGTGTGACACACACACACACACACACTCAAATGCACTTAGCTGTCTGTGTTAGAGGAAGAACATAAAAAAAACAACAAATTTTTAATTAAAAACTCAATTTGTTGAAAAGTTGTGAACAAGTTTCGCTGTCTTTTGGTAAAAGTTACGCCTTTAAGGATATTCGCTTGACATCCTGCACCTGTTTATGGGCCAGGCAGCAGCCAATTTAAGAACTTCTTAGCCTGGCTAAATGTAAAAATAATTGCCACTAAAAACCCCAAAAAACTAAAGTTTATCCTATGCACAAATAGCTAAAGTTCTTAGCTATCAAATGAACATGAATGCACAATGTGAACTAGTATGTGTGTGTGTGTGTGTGTGTGTGCATGTGTGTGTGTATTTATATGGCTTTATTTAGTTATGCATTCATTCAGCTTTGTTAACTTTTCATAGCTTTGCCACCAACTAAAAAGTCAAAGTGTCTGTCCAATTGGATTTCTTTTGAATGCAACTTTTAACTTTTTGTGGTCAAAATGTGTGTGGCCAACAAGTTAATATGCCCAAAAGGCAGGCAAGAAAATATTGTGGCTTATATTGGTGTCTCGAAATTTAAATACCCTTTTAAGCATGTTAATTGAAATTGTTTTGTTGTAAATATTTATATTCAAAATTGAATCATAATCTACTAACTCTTAAGTTAATTTTTAGTATCTTGAAAAAAAAAGGTTTTTAATAGTTGAGTTTATTTTTCAAGTCCAAAAAACTTTAAATAAAAAGCCGTAAGAATATGCATTATTCACATTATTTTAACCCAAAACACACACAGAATCTCAATTTTAAGACTTTGCAAAATGTCAAACAACATTTCTCTAAGAAAAAAACAGCACAAACAGAGTTATAAAACGATAAAAAATTTGTTAAGCTCTAACAATAAAAAAAAAAAAAAAAAAAAATTTTAATTAAGAAAAAAATAATAATTTAGTTCTTAGGACTGAAAAATTGTGACGACTTTAATTTTGGACGCTTTCTTATTTTTATTTATATATATATATACTTTTTGAAGGTCTGGTAAAAAAAGAGCAAGATAATAAGCATTAAAAGATATTTTAAATAAAATACAAATTATTGATGAATTGTTTTGTGGTTCAAATGCAGCCGTAGACAATTAAATTCTCAAAGAACACAACGATGTGAATAGTCATGTCAGCCAGTTGAGAATTACAAGTGATAACAACTAGATAACAATGCTAATATATCGAAAAAGATGCTAAAAATAAATCTCATAACTTTGTGAGATAATAAACGGTGAGCGAAACGGATGTGTGCATTAAAAAAAAAAAGAACAAATAAATAAATTAATCTGATTTAAGAAAAAAAATTAGAAAAAAAAATTAAAATCTTGGTTCAGCGAATATTAATTAATTTGATGTAAATAAAATTAGACAAAAAAAAATTAAAAATGTTCAGCGAATATTAATTTATATGATGTAAATAACACTAGAATAAATAAAATAAACATTTTTCTTCAGGGAAAATTAACATATATGATGTAAATAAAATTAGAAAAAAAAAAGTTTGTTCAGCTAATATTTATATATATGATGTAAATAAAATTTGAAAAAATAAAATCAACATTTTTGTTCATGGAAATTCAATACATAGGATGTAAATAAAATTAGAAAAAAAAAATTAAAAAATATTTGTTCAGCGAAAATCAATTATGAAAACAGTTAAAAAAAAAAAATTAAAATTTGAAAAATTCAGTATTATAAATTAGGGAATTTGTAACTACAAACACATATTTTTTATTATTATAATTTCAAGAATTTATAACTACAAACGCATATTTTAGATTAAAATATACTTTCGAAATCTATATACATAAATACATAATAATATGGCAGCTTGCTCTAAAAATATTATAGCACTTATTTATATAATTAGTTTGATTAATAATTAATTTATTTGATTATTAATATATGGTTATTAATTATGGCAGACTTATTGCAGCGTAGATAATATCAAAAATCAATAAACATTGTAAAAATTATTTGCAGAAAGTACTTAATTGTTGCTGTATGCTCTGAATTGATAAGATAAGATTGTATACACTATCAATATTATTATCAAATATTGTTATAGAAACAGAGAGACAGAGAGATAGATAGAGAGAGAGAGAGAGAGTGAGAAAGTTTGACCAAACAGAGAGCCAAAAAGTAAATTTAGTTATATACATGATTATTGCATTTTGGAAATTATATATTTGTGTATTTCTTGTGCTATCTGCTATAGGAATTCATAATAATATGTTTAGTACACGTTGAAACGTTAACTAGAAATGTTGTTAGACAAGAAAAAACAGCAATTGGCAATTGCTTTGTTTGTCATGGCCATGGCCCTGACAACATTTGCCCTGGAAAGCGATTATAGAAGTAAGCAGATTGATTATATATATATATAATCTGTTGATAATATTTAGAAAATTCAATATAATTTTTTCAGTTTGGTTTTCTGCATCGCAAAATATCTATATGGTTGTGCGTGGCCTACAAATGTTGTCTACTATAGCACTGATATTTGCAATTTTCAAAAAGGACTTTCAACATAAGGATAAATTTCTGCTCTTCTGGTTGGGCACAACAACAATTTTAGTTTTCGCCTGGTGTCTTGTTAGTATGCAAACTTTGTCAAATTTAGACGAATTTGACATGTTTGCGATTTTATTAGCCGAATATTTAACAATAGGTAAGTTATCAAACAATTATAAAGCTCAAATATATATAGCTGATAAGCAATTTTTTTACTTGTTACAGCTTTGTTGTGCTATCTGATGTATTGCATATATAAAGACTATATGGAGTTGAGACAAAGCAATACGGTATCAGGTCTTCAAATTAATCCAATAATCCAGACAAAGGAACAACCGCCGCCATATATTCCCACCACAGAGAACTTGTCCGTATCGATTCAGAATTAAAATTGTATTTCGATTGAAATAAAATTTATATATAACTGTATAAATGGGATACATTTTATTAAAGATAGTAAAATTATTTAAAAAAAAAAAATCAGTGACAATAATTTGATAAAAGTGATAGAAACAATTGAAAAAATAAATACTTCAAAGAAAAAATTATGTAAAAATCTTATTTATTGCACAACAATTTAAACAAAAACAGGGTGTTAGAAAAAAAAATAATTGGTTGGTTTAGATATGAAATATTTAAAATACATTAATTTTAAGGGATTGTATGTTAAAAAATTAAAAATTTTTTAATGAATTCCAAGTGCTTTAAATAATTTTTTTTTTTTGCAAAATTTGTCAACAAAATTGTTGTTCAAAGAGATAAAATTTTTAAAAATTTTATTAATTGGACAACAATTTAAATAATAATAGAAAAAATTATTATTATTTGGTTTAAATATGAAATATTTAAAATACATTAATTTATTCCGATTGTGTATTAAGAAATCTAAAAAAAAAAATTGTTTAAAAATTTCAAGCGCTTTAAAAAAATTGAAAAACATTTTTTTTTTTTTTGCAAAATTTGCCAACAAAATTGTTGAAATTCAGGCAAAATTTATGAAAATGCATTTGGGAGGTAGAACGAGAATAAGTGCAGCAATTGATTTGAGAGCTCCAAGGGGAAACATAATAATTAAGCGACAATTACAAAAAAGTTAAGCAAAGTCTGCTAATTAGAGGGTAAACTGAAAGAACTGGGGAAAAACTAATTGTGGCAACCAACATTAACGTACGCATTTCCCTTATGTGATCATTTTAATTAAAAATATATGCTGCCACTTGACGCTCAAAAGTTGCCCCAAAAGTTTCTGCCAATTTCCAGCTGCTTCAATTTACATTTGCCAGGGTACAAAAAAAAAAAAAAGAAAAAAAAAGTAACAAATTTATGCTTTGAAATTAAATTTTGTATAAATAAATGTGACAAGCGAATTGCATAAATTACTTAAGTCCAAATTTAATTTGCGCTCATTTTCCAGGAAAAAAAAAATAATAATAAGAAATAATAACAGAACTTTTCTAATATGAAAACTTAAAGATAAACTCAAGAAATATGCCAACGGCCTTTTCAATTATTCTCAAGAGTGCAAAAAAGTTGAAGCCTTCAAAGTGACCCAAGAGAAATGTTTACAAATTTCAACAAATCAACTGACAACTTGAGTAAATCAAAAGAATTTTAATAACATCGATTTATGTGCATCTTACTGGAATTTTAAAAAGTTTATAGCATTAAAGATATTTTCATAAATAAATCAACTAAAATTAGAAAGATATTTATTTGCACTTTAATATATTATAAAATGAATTTCTAAAAAAAAATGTATTACTGGCAAAGTTAAATCGCAAATTCAACAACATTATCTATATAAGTATAACACTTTCTCGGAACAAGATAAGATTATAAACAATACATTTAACAAATACGTCATTTTTTAATTTCAACAAGCTTTTAATTAATTATTTAAAAAGCTTTGTGTATTAAACATATTGTTGTTTAATTTGTTTTAATTGTTTCCAAACAACCAAAAAAAAGCGAATTATAACAACAAAAAACACTAAATAAAAATGCTTTACTAAAGTGTGCCCGACTTGGATATACCCTGTATTTCGCCCTCAAGTATTAACATTTCTATCTCTTTGCTCTAATAGTTTATTGAATATAAATTAAAAATTAATATATTATCATTATAATATTTTTATTGTTACTATAATTATTATTATTATAAATAAAACTAAAATATGAACTATATTTTTAATTTTTACTCAAGAATTTTAATAATAATTATTATATTCAACATTTAATTTATAAATCAAAAATAAAATATATTTTTCAATTTTTTTTTATTTTTTGTTTTATTCATTTACACATTGAAAACAAGCAGTATAGTAATTGAATATCAAGCAGTGCAAGCAAGCAGTGCGCTTTAGACAAATAAAATAGTTAATCCATAATAACTTTAATGTTATTTCTTCGATTTTCCGAGCTATAAATAGTTTTTGGCTTCTTCAGCCTGTTGCATTTGCATTATTTAAAAACAAGCCCCCTCTTATCAAATTTTAATGGGTATAAGGCAGCAAAATAACATAAATAATACTATCAAGATAAGAAAGCTTCTATACGTCGATGTTTGTAAGGTGTATTAAGCAAATTAAATCCAAAAACATACTAAAATGTTAAAAGACTATATTTATATAAATAATTGAGAATATAGAATTATTTTATATAAATAAAAAAATAAATTAAATTTTTTGAAAAATATTATAGTCATATATTTCAAAAATAAAATAAAATAATATAAATATATTTACTTATGCATTGCTTAAAAAACCTCAAATAAATAATAATAATAATATCGAAGTTCATGGCGAATGGCATAACACCGATACAAATGATCGAGCAGCTCTGCTTTATCGACCGATAAATAACACTCTCTATCGACAACTCTCGCAATTTTGGTTTTATTAAATTCGCTAAAGCAATACACAAATAATTCGAAAAAAAAATAATATTTTATTAAAACAAAATAATATCAATGAAAAAAAAATTCAACAAAAATATTTCTTATAAAACACGTTCTGATTACGAAAGAAAGATTATGAATTAAGGGAAGGAAAATGAATTAAAATAAAATTAACAATAAATGCTTGCGGATGCAAAATAATAAAGAGAATAAACGCTTTTAATCTGACTTCAAGAGTTTGTCAACAAATGCAAGAGAAAAGCAAAGAGCATAAATAAATAAGAGATTGATCAATGCGAACTCTTTCCTCTTAAGCATTTGCTCTTAAGATTCGCATACATTTATATATTTGAGCAAATTTAATGAAACATTTTTATGGAGTCGAGAATCATGGAAGTGAGATCAAACATTTAGTTTCTCAGAGAGTTTAAGCTTGTGCAGACGTACACAGTGAACGGATAAATATTCAATATATATATATATATATATATATATTTTTTTTTTTATAAAAGGAAGTTAGCACATGGTTTACAGTTCGCTAACAATTTCAAACATACAATCAAGCCCAAATTTTAAAACAGTAAGTTAAAATTAATATATTAAGATAAACTTTCGTTATACTTACTTAAACTCTTTATACTCTCTTCTGCAGTTGTCTCGAAAGAACAATATAAAGAAGACATTGAAAAAATGGCCAATCTCTCCGATGAGCCTTTAACAATCATGATGCTAAACAATGATTGTTTGATCAAAATAATGAACCTTTTATCGGATCTAGATTGCATTAATTTTGTACTCAGCTGCCCTGATTTCTGGAGTAAAAAAGAGGAAGTGTGGCAAAGTCAATTCAAATCTATGAACATTCATCAAATGATGCACATAAGCTCGTGTAATATGGAATGTTTCTTTAAGTATTTCGGCTATCATATTAAGAAAATCAATCAAAACGAAAGAATAGGAAAAGTGAACAATTGCGCCAATTTGTTTAGAAATATAGGCGAATATTGTATTAACCTGGATTCACTAAAGCTCTCAGGTTTGAAAAAACACAACATGAGTGTGATATATGAAAAGATGAAAAATTTGCAAGTGCTGAATTTATCCGATTGCAATGTAAACGATGACTATATGCTGGATTTAACACATTTGTCGCAGCTTAAGGAACTTGACCTATCCGATAATTACCAGCTAACTGACAAGCATTTGAATCTTTTACCACCTTCAATAGAATTGCTAAATCTAAATCGATGCAAAAAACTGAAAATAATTTTATTGCCAAAACTGAATAATTTGCAAACGCTGAGGTTATCTCGTTGCGATCTGGACGATGATTGTATTCTAGATTTTACGCATTTGTCACAGCTTCAGGAACTTTTTCTGTCATGTAATTATGGACTTACTGGCAAGAACTTGGATCGCTTACCGGCTTCAATTGAAACGCTGAGTCTAAGAGGCTGCAGTAGACTGAAAAAGGAGTTATTGCCAAAAATATTCAAGGCGATGCCAAGACTCAAAGATTTAAATTTTTTAACCTCAGAGTTAGTCAATGGTAATTGTTGGGATTCTCTAGAGTCTCTACAAATTACTGTCCTACAGAATCAGGAATACGAGCAAGTGGCAAAACTGCCAAGTCTTAAGAAATTATGTATAGAATTGTTTTTGATGGAATTTATACGTCCAGAACTGTTTATTATGCTGGCGAAGCATAAGTCAAAACAATTGGAATACTTTGAATTACGTGGGAATAAGCATAGTTGCATATCTTCTAAAGATATATTGATGATAAGCAAGTTGACTGCATTACAAAGTCTAATATTGCGATACCAGGATAATGTTAGATATCGAGAAATTAAGGCCTTGTTAAAGAAACTAGATTTAAATGATAAAAGTCGAAATATTACAAATACTGGTGTGCTTCAACTGTTAAAATGTTGCCCCAAATTGCAGAATTTGAATTTAGAATATTGTGAGAAGATAACAGACGATCTTATAATTGAGATGAAATCGTATTTACAAACGGAAAGTGAACGTCCGCTTCCAATCAATATCAATGCTGTTTGTACCCAAATCAATCATACTGGTTATATTTATTGCGATAAGACATCTAAGCTTATAATTAAGGTAATAAATTTAAAGAAATCAAAATAAAATAGAAAGTATTTATTTGAGAACTATATCAAACTATAATAAAGCAAAGATTTCGATTGAAAAATTATATTTATTATTGAAAATATAATTTATATTATTATATTTTTTACTGTGTTTTCTATATAATTTATGGTAATTTCTCTTCTACACAAAAGCAATTTATTGTCATGCTTTTTATTTTTTAAATAATACTTTCTGCTTTCCTTCTCTCTCTCTCTTTTTAAGCTTATTTTTATAGAAATTTTGTGCTTATCTCACTAATAAACAACAATATTCGATTCTTGGTTTAATATTGTCCAATGAGACGTCATTTGTTGCTGTTGTTTAGGGAATATGTCAAATCATTGATTCGAAATAAAGGCCATTTATTTGGTTGCATGGGGCAGGCACGTATTTTTTTTTTTGTTGGCCAGGCGAAGCATAAAAATTGTATTAAAGTGGCATTAAAATCATGGCCTGTCTGTCTGTCTATATATATATATGAGTTAGCCAAGAAACAACTCCAAATCGACACAGTAAAATGCCCATTAAAATAATAAGCAGCAATCCAATGGCTGTCTACTGTCTCATTCTATTCTATCCTGTCCGGTTCTGTCCATTCCTGTTATGTCCTGTCCGGTCCAGTTTCAGCTAATGGCCCTGGCAATGATCACAATATGTGCTTAAATATGAGCAGCACGTGCCGCAGCCCAACAATGAACTCAACTCGAGCATTTCGTAACCCCGCACAGTGACAGTCACAGTCACAGTTACACACACAGTTACCGAGTACTTATGCAAATAATTTACATGGTCGACAGTCTGGCTTAATATGCCTGCTTTTGGCCAGCCGCAAAAGGCTCGCTTATTGGCTTAAATGTGGCTTTAATGTGGCCAACAATAGGCATATGCAATAATTCGAATTTAAATCAAAAGATTTATAAACTTAAAGATATCACAATGCAACTGTTTGCTAATAATAATTTATTTTTTATTTATTTTTATTTATTTATTTTCTTCAAATGACAAACAATGCAAATCAAAACGTTGTAATATTTCTAAATTTTTGTGAAAGCCTAGAAAAATTCTAAAAAAAAATTATACAAGTTTCAAATATTGATAACACAGATCCAGGGGAATTTTATTTGCCAGTATGTCCCAACTCATAATATAAAATAATTTATAATAACAATGTGTGCAATAAATTTTTAAAAAGTATTTTGAATTTCCAACTTCTGAAAGTAAATATAAATCATTTAAAAAACTGGTCGTAAAATACGTAAATAAAATTTTAAAAATTTTGTTAAGTTTCTTTGCGAGCTAAGAAAAAATAGCTAAACTTTCAACTAAATTTACTCTGGATAATTATAAATAATTAAGCTTTATACCATTTTAAAAAGGTAAGAATTTATTAACTCATCATACAACATATTTTTATTAGATTATTCCTTCAGAAGTTATTAGGTTTTTAATTGCAATTTTGCATTAAAATATTAAAGAAAAAATCTATTTTCTGATAATTGAGCTAATTGCTCAATTTGCGATACAAAATACTTAATGATAATAAATTCACAAATTGCTTAAAAAACAAAATTTTTCGAACAATTTTTTAATAATTTTGAATAGGAAATATTGATATTTTTATTTAATTTAGCATATAGTCAAAAAAAATGACTTTTAATTTTTTATTTATTTATTATTTTACTACTCAAAAATAATTACTAATGCACACGTTTTATTTAAAATTAAAAAAACTAACAATTATTTCATAATTTATAAACAATAACTCAATAGAAATATTTTTTATTGTGTGAAGAAGTAATCAATGAAAATTGATTTTTTTTATTATTTAAATAACAATCTTAATTATAATATTTAGTTTAAAAAAGTCAACGCGTCTTATTTCGGGTTTTATTTTTAGCTTTATTTATTTTTTTACTACTCAAAAAAAGGTATTAATTAATATATTTTATATAAAATTGAGATAATACAAATTTATTTTTTTTTTTTTTATTTTTCTATTTTTTTTTTTTTTTTTTTTTTTTTTTTTTTTTTTTTAGAAAGGACAAAAGAAATAAAATTTTTAAATTTGTCATTTTTTTAATAATTTTATCTTATGGAATAATAAGACAATTTCGTGATGAAGTAATCATTGATAATCATAAATATAAATTACAATCGTTATGTTTTTAATTATTCCATTTAATTAAGACAATTTAATAGTGCAACAAGAACTCTGTTCGCCAATCTACTAGTATTTCTATTTTTCTATAATTTTCTTGGTTGAAAACAATTTTCAATAATTTTTATATTAAATTTTACATTTATAGTTGGACCAAAGTTTATGTCGTTTAGACTACATTTTAATTTAATGACAAATTATTTTCAATTTCATTTTATTTTCGAAATTAAAGGCTTTAATCAACTCTTGCCTCAAAAAAATCCATCCTTAGCTGAGCTTTAACATTTCTAACTTTTGTCCGTGATTAGCTGAGGCGACAACTTCAACGCCAATTCGAAGCATTGCCATCAATTCATTAGCTGACAACTTCAGCCCCCTTCAACCCTTCAACCCCCTTCAACCACCATTGACCCACTGAAAAAGCAACTCAAAATATGGCCAACTGTCAGGCTGATGAGCTGGCAATAATGTCGCTTGAACATTTTAGCCATTTAGCCTGGCTGGCGAACATTAACTGTAGGCCATAGTTGGCCATTTACTGATCGATGTAGTTGGCAAGTGCGTCTTTCAATTAACGACAACTCGACAATTGAATGCCGTCAAATTAAAGTCATTTTAAACTATACTAGTAGTGTGCACTTGTCCATAAATAATTTGAAAAATACAAATACAAATCTTTCTGACAAAAAATTAATTGTATTTCCAACATAGTTTTCTTGAAGCTCAGCCAATCTTCAAGCATTGAAACAATTATTTACAATTTTTTTAAATTAAAAAAACAAATTAGTTGGTATCAAATTCTCTTTTTTCAAATTAAAACAACTTTTATTCTAAAACAACTTAAAAATGTATGTCCGTCTGTATGATTTTCACTGTCCAAATTCCAGCAACTGGGCAATTTTTAAAATGCTCAAACTCACACACACAGACTGCGCTGCTGTCAGTTGCTTTTCCACGTAAACTAAATCTTCAATAACTTTGATATTTATTGTCAGATCTTGATAGAATTTAAATAGCGTATAAAAATTATAAATATAATTACGTATGCCAAAAATCAAAATCTCAAATTGAAAATTGTGCCAATAAATCGATTTTATCAATTTGCCATGGGCAATAAACGATATTCTAAATAAATATGTACTGCAAATGGTATACAAAAATATATTTGATGTCTCTACTTCTTACACTCCCTGAGATCTGTGTGTTATTCATACTGATCAAGAATAAATTTACTTTATATGGTCGGAGATGCCTTTTTCTATTTGATAAATACAATTCCACAGTTTTATTACACCCTTTCCTTCTGTTACTATTTTTAATAACTTATACTATAGTGAATATCAATTTCAACAACTTATATACATATTTACATATATACACAGTTTCGTCTATTTATTTTTCATTCATATGAAATCAACAATAATACTTTAGATAGTGAGCGCAGTCTAACCAAAGAGATAACAAAAGAGAATAATTAAATAAGAGAGTAAACAAATGATCGAAGAGCACATTCAAGCCTTTTCTCTTTGTAAATAAGCTCACAAAGATTACGCTCACTTGCATATATTTGAGCGAATTATCTGGTAGCTGCATTGTGATTCATTAATGAAATGAATTCTCGCGTTTAGTTGTTCAGAGATTTTGAACTTGTGCACACGTACGCAGTGAACGGACCAATATTCAGTTTATATATATATATACATATATATATCATATATATATATACATATCATATAAGAAATTCTGTCGAAATTTGTGTTTTTATTATAAACGGGACTTAGCACATGGCTTGCAGCTCGATAACAATTTTAAACATTCAATCAATTGCATTATTTTAAACAGTGAGTGAAAATAAATACATTAAGATTTTACAGCTTATATACATATACATATACGTACTCTCAATACTCTTTTTCGCAGCTATCTCGAACAAACAATCGCCGAGTCAAAGTATAGACAATATCATAAAGAAAATAAATTATTATAAAAATGTCTAATCTCTCCGATGAGCCTTCAAATATTATGATGCTAAATGATGATTGTCTGATGAAAATAATGAGCTATTTATCATTTCCCGATCGCATTAATTTTGCAATCAGCTCCCCTGAATTCTGGAGCAAAAAAGAGGAAGTGTGGCAAAGTGAATTGAAATCTATGCAATTTTATAATATGGATCAAAACCGCTTGAATGATTTGGAATGTTTTTTTAAGTACTATGGCTATCATGTGAGGAAGTTCTATTATTACAGTGATGACCCATGACATTTATGATAAACTGCCAGAATCTGCTTAAATTACTAGAAAATTGTATTAACTTGGAGTCATTAATGCTCGCAGGCTTCAAATCAGAAGCCAATAGTATAA
Source organism: Hirtodrosophila alboralis (assembly GCA_035043045.1). Classification (NCBI taxonomy): domain Eukaryota; kingdom Metazoa; phylum Arthropoda; class Insecta; order Diptera; family Drosophilidae; genus Hirtodrosophila; species Hirtodrosophila alboralis. The sequence goes on along the minus strand of JAWNNH010000573.1, from coordinate 90 downwards.
TATTTCCAAAGCTGAATCATTTGCAAACACTGACGTTATCCTGTTTCGATCTAAGCAATTATTGTACTCTGGATTTAACACATTTGTCGC
>JAWNNH010000572.1:0-138186 GCA_035043045.1 Hirtodrosophila alboralis | reverse complement strand
ATATTATATATATTTCTGTATACACACGTATGATTTGGTTCCGTTTATTTCTTTGATAATTCGTATTCAACTTAAATTTGTCATAAACTACTAAAATTTAGGCAAAGCAAAGAGTCTGAAAAATGGATAAAAAGATCTCGTCCACATCGCAGCCTCGCATTTTGAAAAAGAAGCATTTCAGAGTGAAGCATCAAAAAGTTAAGCTGTTCCGAGCTAATGAACCGATTCTTAGCGTATTTATGTGGGGCATAAATCACACCGTATGTCATTAAATATATATATTTGTTTTGTTTACAAATTATTAATAATGCTAACATCATTTCAGATAAACGAATTAAGTCATGTCAATATACCAGTAATGTTGTTGCCAGATGACTTTCGAGCATATTCAAAAATAAAAGTGGATAATCATTTATTCAACAAGTAAGCAAACAACCTAGTTGATTAATAATAATCTGTTTAAATAATGCTCATTTTACGAATTCCTGTGACTGTGTAGTCACAGAACAATTGACAATTAAATAACGAGAATTTTAAGATATCAAGAATAGCATACATTGAATTATGTTTGAAGATTTTTATACCCCCCTGCAATGTGTAATGCATAGAAGGAGACGTCTCCGACCCCATAAAGTATATATATTCTTAATCAGGACGACGAGCTGAGTCGATATAGCAGTGTCCGTCTGTTTATCTGTCGGTTTCTATGCTTACTTTTGGGCTTTATCTTTGAGCTATCTGAATGCAACTTGGCACAGATGAAATTTAATATCGTATGTAGTTTGTTTGTCAAAATTAGCCCGATCAGACCGCTATATCATATAGCTGCCATAGGAACAATCGAAAACACTTCATTTTCCTGAAAAGTGTTGGTATGAAAAACCATTTTTATTTTTCAAGATATCAAAACCAAACATGGCATATCGATGTTTATATACGATTTGTACAATTTAACCAAGTTTGAGCAAAATCGAACCACTATATCTTATAGTTCTCATAGGAACAATCGGTCGAAAAGGGCTCGTATGAAAAACTTTTTTGTTTTTTAAAATATCGAAACCAAGTAGAATCAGACTAAGTTTAAACAAAATCGGTCTACTATATCATATAGCTGTCCTAGGAACAAGTGTGTCAAAAATGAGTTATTCTATGCAAAAGTATTCAAATTTTTCTTAGAAGACTATTGCAAGCGTATATAACTTCGGCGTGCCGAAGATAGCCTTTTTTTCTTGTTTTAGTTTAGGATATGGAAAATAAATATAACTTGCTGATATATCAGTTGATCACTGTCAATGTTCCATATAATTTTGTTTTGTTGTCATTATAAAATTCACAATCTTTTGATGTTCTAATAAACGCGCAACCACAGGCTAAAGTTATAGAATTCTCGCTATAAAAGTAAGCTAAGTAATATAATTAATTTCTTGTGGTTAATGTCTATAAATCATCATCGACAAAAGTTACTATCATTAACATAAAATTGACTGTCATTTAGTAAAAGAAGACATAGCTTTCTTACAGTATTCGGATTAATATTCTCGTTATTTCATTGTCATACCGTGTATATACACATGTACTTATATACATAATAATAATAATTCAATATGCTGCTTTATAATTGCTATTTAGAGAAAATATGCCGTCACATTTTAAGGTGAAAGAATACTGTCCTCTAGTATTTCGTAATTTGCGTGAACGCTTTGGAGTCGACGATGTAGATTATCGTGAATCCTTGACCAGGTCGCAGCCGTTGCGAATCGATTCATCGGGCAAGTCGGGAGCACAATTTTACCAGAGCTATGATAAATTTTTCATTATCAAGAGTCTAACATCCGAGGAAATAGAACGCATGCATGCCTTTCTTAAACATTACCATCCAGTAAGTCTGTTATTCTGAATTATTTTTATATTTAATGCTAATTTTCACTTTCATTTTCTTTTTTTTTTGCTTAGTACGTTGTTGAACGACATGGAAAGACGCTGTTGCCACAATACTTGGGCATGTACCGAATTACTGTGGAGAGTGTGCAGTATTATTTTGTTGTTATGAGAAATGTTTTCAGCTCTCAGTTGACTATACATAAGTATGATTGGCTTACTATTGGGTGCATTCAGAAGAGCATTTTAGCATAAGTAATCTTTCGTATAAATGCATCAATCTATATTGTTCAAAATTCCATTCTGAATGCACCCACACATAAATAGATTCATTCTCAGTTTTATATTAAAAGATTTTTATTTTTGTAAAGGAAATTCGATTTGAAGGGCAGCACTGTAGATCGGGAGGCCTCTGAGAAAGAGCTTGAGAAGCATTTGCCAACATACAAGGACAATGACTTTATAAAACAAAAAGTAAAGTTGGAGATTGGAGATGAGCCCAAGAAAAAACTGCTTGATACTCTAAACAATGATATTGATGTAAGTATTAAGATTAAGAAAGGCAAACAAACAAATGTATTTAATGCTGCTTTATGCCTATTATAACAGCTGCTAACCAAGTTGCACATAATGGACTACTCTCTACTGGTGGGCATACATGACTGTGTCAGAGCTGAGGAAGAGGCCGTGCAAGGAGATACTGCGCTGGCAACGGGACGCAGCGAGAACAGTGAGAGTGAAGAATGCGATAGTGGTGAACGGTGAGCAGGAAATGCTATTTATATAATGACCAATATTTCATAAACTATTTAAAGCTGGACGTATAACACACCACCCGATTCACCTAGAGGTGCACAATATAAGGAAGTTGTTTATGAAGTCGACATTTACGCCATTCCAAGCATTGAAGGTAAATGCGAATTATAGTTTCTTGAAAATAAAAACAAATATTTAAAGCAGCAATAAATACATTTTGCAGAAAGACGAGAAATCTACTTTATAGCTATAATCGATGTTCTGACTCAATATGGTGTCAAAAAACAAGTAAAACAAAACACATTCATTTCATTTAATCAGCAAATTAAAAAACAAATTTCTTCATTTTTTTAGGCGGCGAAAGCGGCAAAGACAGTTAAATATGGTAGTAATGTTGATGGAATATCAACTTGTGATCCTGAACAATATGCCAAAAGATTCCAGGAATTTATGGATAAAGCTATAGAATAAGATATTTAATTGTATTTGCCACATTAAAAATGAATCATATATATATACATATAAAACATGTAATATTGTTTCGTGCTCATTGATTCATCACACAATGGTTAAGAACAAATTCCAGCAGCGACAGCCACTTTGCATGATTAACATAAATAAATTTGGACGTTCTTAAGAATATTATTTACATATTTTCAATATGTATAAATTGCTTAATATAATATTTGCAGCTTCATTGACGGACAATTGAAGGATTATTATGTTAGGCAGTGCAAGTAGCGAACAGTAATGCGATGCTTATAATGTTACGCTGGAAAAATATATGTGATCATAGCATATAACTAATTTTAAATATGTTTTAGTTTATGCTTTTTTTACTTTCTTTAATTCTTTAAATTACCAAAGTAACGCCCATACAAACTTCTAAAAATAGAACTCGCAATTGTGAGAGTGAGCAAATGTTGAGCGAGTCCAAAGCATATAGTTTGTTTTAGTGTTGATTGCCGGCTTGAATATAATCGCTTTAGCATTGAGAACTGCCTAAATATCGTTTATGTATAATATAACTACTTAATTTAGTATGTAGTAAATTGCGCTGGTGCATGATGCAAAATAATATATCGTTTTTGTTCATTAAAACTATCCAAGAGCCAACTAGCATAATACGAAATAATATAATGCAGATCTGCAGGGTATTGATTTGTATGTTTTTTAATTGTGTTGCTCATGCGTCAAACAATTTAAAATTTGGGACATTTTTTTTTTAATGAGGTGACAAGGAGTAAGAGCTCCAAATAACATACATTTTTATTTTAATTTAAAAACTATTATGTGCATTATTTGTGTTGCTAGAAAATGAAATATATTAACCTTCTAATGCATTTTAAAAAAAACATTTAAAATTTATTTTAAAGTATATAATTTTAATGAATTTGTATGATCTTTGGTAGAGCTCATAACCATCAAATGTAACGATCAATCAATAGTTTTTTTAACAATGAATATCGATCAACATTTTATTTTTTGAGTGATACGATATCAAAATGTATTATTCACATTTCAAATATATAATGTGTTGTATGTATGCATATATTTATTGATTTGTTGTTTAATTCTGTTTGTTGGCACGTTGGTCCATGTCCATTTCTTATTGATTTGCCAAATGGGATTACTAAAATTAAATTGTAATAATGAAGAAAGATATAGAAAAAGTTATAACTAATTGTCTGCTGAGATACTGACTACAAAACGGTTGACCTGGTACCGCGGACCAGTGGGCGATTTCCTTTCAAAGTTTGTCATATTTTCAAAACGTTCACGTATTCTGAAATTTAGAATTTGAAAATATATAAACATTTTTATTGCTTATCGTGTTATTTCAAACTCTTTTTGACTTACGTCTTTGCGCTCTCTATTGTTGAATCATCAGACACCTGCTGTGAGTAGATGTCAACGTAGCCCTCATTCAGTTCGCGTTTAATTTCATTTGCTTGCCATTTTTCAAATTTAGCTCGCAAAAGCTTAGCCCGAGCCGCACTTTGGGCCTATAAGCAATAAATAGATTAATATTATATAGTGCTATAAAAATCAATATAGTGTATACAAATAGATTTATATTTCTTAGACATAGATACATATTATTTATTATACTCAAATTCGGTAATATTAATAATTACTTTATACTAATTTATAATTTGTAAAAATTATTGAAAAGTAAATTTTAAGGAGAATATGCTCTTAGAACTACACAACGTTGGCCAAAACATTATTTTCAAATTGAACTTTGAATCACTTTGAATTACTAATAATAAAAGTTAACAAAAAGTATTGGATGACTTTAAATTTTTTGGTCGTAGTGGAAATGCCCATGTATATTTTTATATACATTGTAACAAAAACTTACCTCCTTGAGTGCCTCGTCCCCATTATTTAAGCTTAAAGGCAAAATTTCTTTATCAGTATCGCTCTCCTCATCGCTGTCTTCGTCGTCTTCCTCCTCGCTATTTGATGATTTGTCAGAATAGCGACGACCGTCTTCCGGTGGGGGAGTGAAACACTTAAGCGGCCTTGGGCCCTTTGATTCCACTCCTTTATATTTGTTCTGCTCCATTTCGCGAAATTTGTTTAACATGGTCGAAGTGGTCTGTGTTTTCTGAAGTACATTATCGTGGAAGCTTGCCTTTTGTTCTGAATCCAGTTCCTCCATATCGGAATCTGGTGTTGGCATTTTGACAACGCCTTCTCGGGGTGGCGTTATACGGAAGTGACGTTTCTCGCCATCTTTAGAACGATAAGTTTCAAAAAATTTGAATTTCTGACTTAGTTCGGCAGTTTCCATTTTGACATCTTCCGATTTTGCGTCACATTTGACCACATCAATATCAACGTTCTGAGAAAGTAAATACATATAAAAATATCATCCAAATATATAACTATATAACATACCTCTTGGCCAAATTGATTCTGGCTCGAGCACTTGCTCAGCACAACGGATCGACATTTGCCTGTTTCGGGATGGGAATTCGTGTTGGATGCCATGTTTGCATCTAGCTCCATGAAAATGCTTCTCGACTTTTTACTTATAGCTGTGTTGATATATAAAAGTCAATTTTCCAAAATTGCAAATAATTAATAAAGTAATCAAGTTCTGTTCCCGTTTTTCATTCCGATTTGTACTATTAATAAGATTATTTAAAAACGGAAACAGAACTGATTAGGTAACTATCATACCCGACTCAAAGACATCAGCATCCTCCGAGAGTCCTGAGCTGTTGCCATTGTTATTATGGGATTGAGGATCATTACCCTTATCGTTAAACATTTCACCATTTTCAAAGCGTTGCTTTATGGAGCGAGCAGCTTCTCCAATTTCCACATCTGGTTTTTTGCCAACGGATGTGATTCCTTGTTCAGATTCGGCCACGGCCTGCTGGTACATTTCCTTGATTTTAGCTTGCTTACCCATGAAAAGGCGAGATCGTATGCTCTGTATTTCCTGCTTCCGTTCTTCACGGCGTTCCTCTTTTGACTGCATATGACCCTTCTCAAACCTAGTCTTGATATCGTTCATGGCATCGCCAATGCCCACAGGGCGCTCCTTTTGAGTGCATCTTCTCGAGCGCATCAAGTCGGCATCCTCGTTATCCTCTACCTCCTCATCGCCGTCCTCACTGTTTAAATTATTTGGACTGGACCGTCCGCTGTTTTCGTTCTCAGCGCTATTGATGCGATACCTTGTAAGGATCGATGCGCTGCGATTAATTGTTGGCCGTTGTTGTATCCGTTGTTGTTCCTCCTCCAGTTTTTTCTGTTCGACATTTTGAAACACTTGAAATCTTGAGCGAACGTTCAGTTGATGCAGCTCATCAAGTCCCAGATCGGGCTTATCAGAGGCTATTAAATATTAAATATAATTGTGAATGTGATGAACAAACAATAATCAAGTTATTAACTTACCACGAACAACGTCCGGCGGAAGCTCAGCGGGCTGACTTTCACGTATAATGAGCTCTGTCTTGCGAGGCTTAGGATCCTCCACATTCTCAACCATTTTAGGGGCAAAGAGTCTTAAAGGTTCAAGTATACAACAAATTTATAAGAGTTTTCTACATATGCAGTTAAATAATTTATTGTTTAACTTACAGCTTGAAGTGCACAATGCAGTAAAGATTACCTTCGTGGCTCTGATAGTTATCAAATCTGAAAAAAAAGAATGTGTAAATTAGATATTTAGGACAATGCGAATCGTCTTCTCAAAGTTTAGTTAACCGAAAACTATATATCGTCTCATTTTCGCTATTTTTATATTCCTTTGCAGAAAGGGTATTATATTTTGAATATTTTTAAGAGTTTGGTAAGCTGCAGTATACCTACGAAAGTCATTTGTTTCTTGGTTTTTCAATATTTTTATGCAAAGTGGTCTATAGTTGATGAGGTTACATTCTAGTTAGATGCGATATCTATACAGTTCTCTGTTAACATTAAACTTGAGAAAACGTTCCTTAGTTTAATAATATTAATACTCACTTTAATTGTTTTGCACAATCTTTGCAGCGCATGCAGGACTTGTGGTAGATTCCTTTGTCAGACTTAAATTGAACTATTACCTCTTCCATTTTGTATACAGGCTTATTGCACTGTCGGCAGTTGTTTTGCTGTTCATCTTGTGGATTCTACAAACAATTATTATTATTATTATTATTATAAAATTAAAGTACAATCGATCTTTTTATATCCTTGCAAAAGGGTATTCAAATTTTGTCTCGAAATGTGTAATGCATAAAAGGAGACGTCATGAAGTATATATATTCTTGGTCAGGACGACAAGCTGAGTCGATAAAGCACCGTCTTTACTTTTGAGCTTTATCTTTGAGCTATCTTGATAAAACTTGGCACAGATGAAGCTTGATATTGTATTTAGTTTGTATGCCAAAATCAGCCCAATCGGACCGCTATATCATATAGCTGCCATAGGAAAATTAGGAGACACTTAATTTTCCTGAAAAGTGTTTTTTTTCTAGATATCAAAACTGAACTTGGCATATCGATGTTTATATACGATTTGCACAATCTGACAAAGTTAGAACTAAATCGGTATACTATATCATATAGCTGCCCTAGGAGCAATTGAGTTATTCTATGCAAAAGTATTCAAAATTTTCTTAGAAGACCATTGCAAGGGTATATAACTTCGCCATGCCGAAGATAGCTGTTCCTTTCTCGTTTTTTTTTTTATTGGTTTTAGTTTTTAATTGTTCAATGGTTATTGATTATGGTGTTGTGTGCTATGTACCATTTTTCTTGATATCAATAACGTTTGTCTTATTTTACTTAATGATTTGTGAATATCGCCGTTTTGTTGATTGATTTTTTGTCTTACGAGATTTTTTATAAACTTATTACTGATTTGATCATAATTTAACATTATTCTCATTTAAAAACATTTCGTTTTTTTTTAATAATATTTAGGTTCTGTTTACCCTAGCTGCAATGTTTTTAGGCGTCCAATTAACAGCTGTGCTAAACAGTGCTGTAAAGTGAAATACGATTAACAGATGTGCTAAACGGTGCTGTAAAGTGAAATACGATAGCGCGGGATAAAAGGTTAAGATGATTATCCATCTCTTTTGCGCCTCTGGCAATTTTTAAAGCGATACAGCAACAGTTTTACGGCAAATTCAGGCAGCACAACATTTGATTGCAACATTGTTGCCTGGAAACATACTTGTGCAACATTGTAATTTGCTTCAATAACATAGATAGCAAAGATAGATACTGCTCAATCTAAGCGACAATTGGGTTCGAAGGGCTAACAGGTCTACAGGAATTTCCGTATCAGCTTTATCTAAACTAATGCAGCCTGGGTCCCGAAGTAGGCCGTATGATTGTTATAATTCTGAAAGACCCAAACGGAATCGTTCGGAGAGTGTTGTCTCCAAGGCATTATCCAAAGCAACGAAAACTTTAAAAACTCTCGTTATTGGTACTGCCATGTTATGTTAAATTAACTTTGGTGATTGTTTAATAAAAACCAACGGCCAACAAATTTGTCAAAGTTGCCTTCACGAAAAGCTGTACACCTGAAGAATTCTGCATATGTCAAAATCCATGCACATTGCAACCATTTTACTCATTGGATGCAGAACAAACTGCAACCATAATCAATGTAAGACAACATCGGCTACCGCTCTTAGCTCTATATTTCATCTAATAAAATCAAAACCAACTTATTTCACGCCACAGCTTTTAACCGAAGACAATCAAGATCAAGCGCACATATTTAAGATTTCGAGCTTGCCGTTATAATCTTTGAGGCCCAACAACCTCAACAGAAGACACGCTTAGTTGAGCAACTTGGCATGCTATGAAGTAAGTTGAATTTAAATTTAAATTCTTCGCCTGGGCCTAACAAAGCACCAATAACAGAATGACGATATTTATAAATCTATTAATATTTTACAACGATTATTTTTAACAGTTAAACAAGTGTTTGTTATATGAAACTGTTAATAAAATGGGGCTCACAATATGTTTGGATTAATTAATGATTTGCTTACACTGAAGATTTCTTGAGCTTTACAAGAATCACTTGAACGTACATGGATTAAATTGCGCTTTTGAAGGGCGTCAAATTTATTAAAACTGCTCTTCTGTGAAATACAATTGGAAATCATCATTAAGTATCTAGCAAAATTTTACTCTACTTACCACAGATATATTCTTGTTATCATATTCGCATTTCTTAGACTTTTTCGTTTTATTCTTCTTTTTGGTAATAGTAACATCTTCATCCGCCGCATTAGTTTTCGATAGATTGGCATCAGGTATTGCTGGTGTGGGTTGTGTCTCCGGTGTTGCATCGATAGATATTTCAGTTTTTACTGTTTTAGTCGAATCGTCCTTAATTTCTGTCGCCCCAGTTGTCTCTATTTTCATAACAATCTTAGAGGACTTTTTAACTATTTTTCTTGATGATTTTGTGGACATTGTAGCCAAGTGTTCTTCTTCGGCATTAATAACAGACTTTAACTACATATGGAAAATAAATACATATATACACAAAAATATATAAAAATACATAAATCATTCATTAAAATTTCTGTATGCGTTTGTACATTTTTATGAAATGCTTATTTACTCATGGATTTTCCAATTTTCAATATTCTTGCTGTCGACACTGTATATACATACATATATGTATAATATTAATAATATCTATATACATGTGTATTTGAAAATTGTACAAAAAATTTGTATAGGTTATCATCAATTAAATTTTTTTTTTATTTGTTCGTCATCGTCAGGAGGTTTTTAGAAAAGAAAATGCTGGGAAATTTATCCGAACAGGCGCCTTAACAGATGTACTCACTGTTAACGTATACAGCACTGTTAACTTTAATCAGTATTTTTCAAATGAAATACTAAAATCACAGTTGACAGTATTTTTTAAATTAATATGAATTAGGTTATATTAGTTCATGGTAGCGGATGTAGCGCACTGGAAATAATTTATATGGCAGAACGTTTGTTTTAAATTTTTATGGAAGGAGAACGTAGTATCGCACGCCGGGTATACTAGCAATATAATAAGAATACCATTTTGGAAATTGAAAAATGTTGTATATCACGAAGAAAGGTTAACATCCTTAATACTATTAAGCTGTGTTTGGGGATATTTTTTATTAATAATTAATTTTTTTTAAAAGTGGGAAATCTAGCTTTTCGATTATCTCGAAAACGGTATTTTCTAAAATTTGTTCGGAGTCTGCGATTTATTTTACGTATAAATTGAGTCTCAAATGTTCGAGATACAAAATGATGTTGCATAGTGTAATAGGATGCATATTTTTGATGCATTTATAACCCCTAATGACGAAAATTATTTATCAAAATTAAAAAAAAAAAATTGGGTCATTAAAATCGGTCTTAAGTTCTTAGTTTTTGTTGCGCACTCTGAATTGTAGGTTAAGTTTATAACAAAAAAATATTAATTGGCATTCGGCTAAGACTGCTCAATATCCAAAATCCCTATTTAGTAAAAATTAATTACGGAATCAAATCACTTGATGACCGATAAGTTAAACAGGTCTATTAGCAAGACGACTGAATTCAATTTATTTATTCGAAAATACTTTTGTATAAAAACGGACTTATACAGTGATATATTTAAATATATATACAGATAGAAAAGCTTTCAAAATTACTCACCTTTTTGGTATCCATTGGCTTACCAGAACGATCCTGTGTAATTTTATCATTCATTTTATTTATTTTTTTTTAAATTTATTTAACTTTGCTATAAGTTTTTAATTTATTAAGAAAATGGATTCGAAATAGCAGCAGGCCCACATGAACCTACATACGTGGACGGGAATTTGTTTTTTTTTTATATATAGTATCTATCTGCGTTCACCTGAGACGTACATGTACTAGTAAATCCACATACCTCATACATATGTATATAAAAATACTTATAGGAACTATGCACGCATTCGTTCGGAATTCGGGTAACCCGTAAATACATTCACACATACTCGTACACACACAAACACAAACACACACTGATGCCCATAGATACACACATGTAAATCGTAATGGGAAGATAGGTGGAAAGAGGATATATGCGTCAGCATCTGCCCATCAAAACACTCTGACTGCAATCTTGAAATGCTTTTCTATTTTTGTATTTAATTTTTTCTTCTGTGCGTTTTTTAGAATCCAATTTTTATGATTATAATAATAGTTTATGATTACATACATTATTTCAAACTCAATTCCTTTGACCTATATAATTATTTAAGCTCAGACAGGAATATTGTCTGCTTATTTTAATATTTGCATGTGTGTATTTGAATACTATTCATTTATTTTTAAACACGTCATTCATTCATTGCTCAACAGCACCTTTTAAAAAATATGCACTTTTGCGTTCTTTACTTTGAAATTATGTTTAAAATTCCCGTCCTTGATTAGTTGCTCAATAAAATGGCACACAAATAGATAGTTATTTACCGTTTAATTTAAAGCACCAAGAAACACGGAACTTGACGTAAATTTCCTAATGTAATTCCAACCGACGACTGTGCGGTTTCAGATACGAACACACAATTAGATGCTGACCATTGTTAAGCTTTGGCAATCTATATGTAGATGTAGGAGCTTTTGAAATGGTCTCTTTCGCAGACAAAAGTTGCTGGGATGCCTCTCTATAAAGATTTGCATTTCCATTTCTATACCCTGTACTACATAAACAAGGTAAGAGTGCTAGACGTACAGGGCTAGATCGACACTGCCCGATTTATAAATGTTTATCGATCTTTATAATCATTTTTCTTATTCTGCTGTAAAGGGAAGTTTTTCAATTTTAACACTTTATTTTATTATTAACGTTGAAATTTCTAATTTTGCAATATTTAATATTTTTATATGCATAAATATTTTTCTTAAGGCAAACTTAGAATCTAAAATTTAAAAAACTGAGATATAAAATATGAAGGAACCAAATATACAATATACCTAAGATCTTTAATTACGTAATTAATTTAATTAAATTCACAATTCGATAGTTAATGTTACCACTATTGTTTATATTCGTTCTAAGGGAATTCAGAGCAATAATAAAAAAAAGGCAAAGGCAAAATAAAAGGTATATTATGAAATTAAGAAAATGTGTGTATTATGTATTTGTAACAAATTATCAATTTTATTTTATTTTAGCTTTAATATGCATGTTTTGTATTACACTTTCAAATACACGTAACACAGGCGGACGAAGAAATATGTATATTATACTCGTAGCAATCAATTCGATATATGATTTTCGTTATCTATAATTATAACTACATGTAACTACAAACCATATAATTTTATTGCATTATTGATAAATTTACAATATTTAATTGTTGATTCGCAAATTTTGTGGGGCTTATTGTGCTGGTTAATGAATGTATCCGTACATCGATTAACATTCAATTTAACGGAACGAGAATGTCGATACTATGTAAATTTAATATGCTTCGAAATCAAAATAAATCGATTAATACAACATGCTCAAAATACTGAATATTGTTTTCTATTTTCTGATGTATCGTTTGATTTTAATGCAAAAATACAAAATCGATTCGGCAAGCCGAAGATTTATACTTTTGCAATATTTCTACGAAATATGTTTATTTTCGACCGATCGTTTCTATGTGCTATAGTGGTATGGAGAGCCGGACGGACATGGCTAAATTGACTTAGCTCGTCGTCCTGGTTATTAATATATAAAATAAATTTCGTGACAAAACAGTTATACCCTTTTTGTTAGGGTATACTAAATATGGAAGAGGTTGCATACGCATAATGCAATGAAATGCTTTTCGACTAAGCGACTAGATGGTATATATAGATAGCAATGCTGTATCGATAGTTTCGATAGTTTCTCAAAGTATTAAAAACACATTTATTCATTTGTCTAGAATTTAGAATATTTTAGATAAGGGTATTTTTTAGTGTCGTTAATCGAAATTAATAATACTGTGCAACAATTATTATATTTTGTGAAATCACAGTATTTACGTTGCAGTCCTACTCGAATGGGAGTATTACAACATACGGTCATTTCTCAAAATATTTCACTTTTGTCTTGTTTGTCGCACAGTTCTTATAGTTTAAATGACAACATGGTCAGTCTGATTTATATTTGTAATCTCGCATAAAAACCTGGACAGTAAATATTTATTTAAAAAAAAATAATTCACCTTAAATAACTAGGAACCGTCACGTCAATGATTATTTTTGAGTTTTCTTTATATAACTTGGGATATAATTTGTAATTTCCGAGCTTTAAATAAAACTTACGCAATAACAATGGTTTTTTGGTAATAAAAAATAAAACTCAAAAATCGGTATATAGCTCAATTTATGATTATCTTGAGTTTTATTTTTCAAAGAAAATCGTTATTTCTGATTTATATATTTAAAATCCCATATTCAAAGTTATAATAAGCACGAATATTGATTTATCTTAATCAAAAATATCATTTACTTGACAAAACTAAATCAATATTGTCACAATTTTATTAATTTAATTAATTTTTTTTGAAAAAACTCGATTCAAAATATTCTTGAGCAAGTTTTCCCAATTTATATGGTCTCAAAAATAATCATTCAAATGTAATTTTTTATAATAAAACCATCGTTACGGCCCCTGAATGAAAATATTAAAACTATCGATAATATCGATGCCAAATATCGAATGACTGCATTGCCCCTTTTTTATTTTCAAGTCGCAATATTCAGATTTAAATGCCTTTCTGAAAATATTTAAAACAATCTATAGCTGCTAACGACTTTAGAAATTATTGAATGGGGCCCCCTATTGATAGTTTTGCATTACAAATGGTATATATTAAATATATTTATGGATACATGTGTGTATATCTATTATACATAATACAAAACACCTTAATTTAAAGCTGACATTTTTGTTTCCATGAAAGCATAGGCAGTTAAAATAAATATATGAAAATTGTCTGTATATTACGTTGGTTAATGCTAATATTAATGAGTCACACATGTGCCGAAATGCCTAAATCATGGGGCCACCATCAAAATTTCAGAATGCCCAATAAGTTAAATGGTTAAATTAAAAAGCATTGAATTAAATACATAGTGTAATGTATGTATGTAGTCACTTCATAATTTAGTCTGTTTTGAGATCTTTACCTAGGATGAAGAGGTGTGAGAAGGAGGTATGCTCAGCCTAAAGCCTAAGTTGCTGTTGGTGCCTGTTGTAACGTCGTAATATGTATGTTATGTTATGTTAATCGAAATCATGATTCGTATGATTCTTTTAAAGTCTATCACCTGTATGGCAGTGTGTTGTTAATAGATTGGCTAACAACATACATAACCGCCTTCAAACCTTTAGATTCATAGCAACATATTGACGCAAATTTTGCTAAATATCCTTTGATGGTGCTTTCAAATGTTGTGCGTGCGGGTGTAGGTTTGAATTTGAAATTGAGGGCCTACTGGTCGGCGGCTTATCAGTAAGTGTGTACGCCTTAAAGCATTCCATATCCATATCTAAGTCCAACAAGGCCTGCGAGCCACCCAAGTTAATTGTAGTAAGACCAGAGTTAGTCGTTGTTCGAATGGGTGTGGTAGATGCAGCATATACAGCATATGAATTGGGTGTTGCAACTCCGGTTGATTCCGATAGGTGTGTCATTGATTTTGTGGTTCCTTTTAATGAATTTATTGCTGGTATTGTTGTCGTAGACAAACCTAAAATCGAATAGAAGACGATTATTTATATATATATTTATGTGCTTGTGTGTGCTTCGCATATTACGCTCAGATCCAGATACGATTCCATTGGCAGTCGTCATATGTGGCAAGTATGACAATGACGATGGATATTTTGATGGCACGCCCGTACCAAGATTGATGCCATTAGATGTCATTTGCACCAATCCAATTGCACTGTTATCTGAGGAAGTTAATGACGGATCAACACTCTCCGATGTGCTGACACACTTGACGGTTGTCTTGCTTATGATATCAGCCAAAAGATCGACTGGCACTGCAGGGGATGACGTTGCAGAGATGCCAGAGATATTGCTGCTGACCCCATGCTTACAGTCTGGCAAGGCCCCGCTAAGACCAACATGATTAACGCGACCGCTGCAATTGCTGTTCTCTCTTTCCGAGGACGCTGATGTGGCAGCCTCATTGCCACAACTAGTAAGAATACCTGAAACAGTTGCATATACTTAATTATTTATGTGGCAGAATTTGGGAAAAACGGGGATAAATAATGAATAGACTGGAGTACCAGTAAAAAAAATGAAATTATTTTCACTGACATTCGATGAGGAAACCAGTTCACACTAGGAATGTCGATAATATATCAAAATATCGATATATATTTTTGACAAATGCTGAAAGATACTGTGTAAATCCGATTTTTCTACGTGTTCTTTTCGTTGTTGTAGATCATGTCAAAATGCTGCATTTATAATAAAATATTTAAGTTGATAAAATATCAAGGGAAAATAATATTTTTTCAATATCAAAATAATATTGATATAGATATTTGTTTAAATATCAGAAAATTTGAATTTCAGAAAATTATTAAAATTCGAAAATTAGCAACTGATTTCTAATATATATTGACACTCAGATTTTGTGCAGCCCGATTCGAGTTTGGAACATCATTTAAAATAAGTTTTCTTTCGTTGTAAATAACCAAGCAAAAAACGGTTGAAGCTATATACCCTTGCAATGGTCTTCTAAGAAAATTTTAAATACTTTTGCATAGAATAACTCATTTTTGACACAATTGTTCCTAGGGCAGCTACATATTAATATAGTGCCCTGATTTTATTCAAACTTGGTCTGATTGTACAAATTGCAATTCTACATCGATATGTCAAGTTTGTTTTTAATATCTTGAAAAACAAAAATGCTTGTCATTGCAGGGGTATAAAAATATATTAATAATTTGTAATTATAATAGATAATCAATAATTTAAAATAATTTATAGTTACCAGTGACTGGTGATTGGTCGCCGCTAATGCTGCCACCTCCTATGCTGCTGGAGCCACCACCGCCTCCTCCACCGCCACCGCCACTTGTACTGCTTGGGGGCCTGGGCAAACGACGACGAAGCCATGGATGTTTGAGCGCTTCTGAGGGCGTTAATCGCTTTTCCGTATCCCACTCTAGACAGCCGCGAATAAAATTGAGGAAAAGCGGATCTTTGCAGCCGTCCAATGCCTTTGAAAGGCTCTTTGAGCAGGGCGGGCCACGTGGCTTGCCTCGTCGTGATTGGCCTCCGATTAAAACAACCATACCATCCGACATGGTGCGAACAGTGCAATAGCGTGGATAGCCTTTTGGACTGAAAAATGTTTTCGATCGCTTCGAGTTCGCCAATAGGGCCTTGCTAGGCATTCCCAGCACTTCGATAATGCAAGCTAATTGATCGCTCTCGTTTTCTCCGGGAAATAAAGCGTGACCCGACAATAGCTCTGCAAGAATGCAGCCGAGAGACCACATGTCAATGGCTCTGCCATATTTTGCGCCCAATATAACTTCGGGTGCGCGGTAAAATCTCGATTGTATATATGTATAGACACGTTGACTTTCAAAACACGAAGATCCAAAGTCGATAACCTGCATGAATAATAAAACATATTGTTGATTAAAAGGATATTTTTGAGTACATTTAAATAATGAGCTCACCTTGATGCCTGAGCGACCTTGCTGTTTTAGTAAGACATTCTCCGGTTTCATATCACAATGTATAATCTCATTTTTATAAAGTGCATCCAAGCACTGGAGTAGCGAGTGAGCAAACTTTCGCACCAGCTGCAGGCTGAAGCCCTTGAAGCCGTTCTTTTTGATCAGCTCATACAGATTGATGCTCAAAAGTTCAAAAGTAATGCAGGTGTGATTGCGAAAGGTAAAATAGTCGTACATATGTATGATGTTCATTGTATTGTATTTGTCATGGCGCCTCAAGTGATGCAGTATGCGAATTTCCTCTTGTGCCTGCCGATGGAAGCGTTTCTCATTTCGCACAATTTTTAATGCAACATGCTCATGGGTTTTGTGATCATAGGCTTTGATAACTTGGCCAAAGCTGCCTTTGCCAATAATCTTAAGCATTTCATAGCGATAGGCGACATGATCGTGCGGTATTGAAATATAAGCGCCTTGTTCGTTGTCATAGTCCGAATTGTTTGGTCCATAAATTCCTGGCCTTTTCTGTGCATTGGCGCCAATAAAGTAAATTTGCGGATAGACTAAGATCTCTGTACGTTCATATGGCGTCAATTTATGCATATACAGAATCATAACCTGCTGCGGTGAAACAACCAATGCCTTTGGCTTATCTTGCAGTGCACTTTTCTGTTGGCCAGACATTATAATTTGTTCATGAAATGAGAATTGGTCGTTTGATTTTATCGATTTCTGATTCTGATTCAGATTCAGATGCTGATGCTGAGATACTAAAGCGAGCGACTCAACCGCAGCAGCATTCAAAGATGCATCTTTTGGTGCTGGTGAAGATAATGGGGATGCTTCCATTTTCGGCATTACAGTTGTTACATTTGGAAGTGAGATGGCTATAAAATTATGAATTAAAAGCATTAATTAAATAAACTTTGCTTTATTGATTATCACTGAAAGTTCAATTTGATTAACTTATATCTATTTAATTCAATAATTTGTTAATTAATACATTATTAATTGATGCTGCTCAAGGATATACATATATTTTTTATATAGTCCGAGATAATGTTAAATACATTTAAACTCTATTAGAAGCCTCTTTTAGCTATTTTTAATGCCTACACGGTGAACAACTGTTTAATTTTTTAATTTTATAATTGATTTTTATAATAAATCGCAACAGCAATCAGTCAATATTTGTCGACCAATATTTATACAATCTTCTTACTTCTATCTTCGACACGCCGAAACTATATACCATTACAATGGTCATCAAAGAAAATAGTAAATACTCGACCGATTGTCTCTTTGTTAGTCTTAAAACCGTCATGTTATCGAAAACAGGCAGACGCGATAGGTCTTGAATGGCATTCCTACTGCACTGGATGCTTTTGCAATCAGCTGATCATTTGTTTGCAAGGGGCAAAGCTTCAATAAACAAAGTAATAAATATTCTTTGAATTTTACTACAGAATTTTTAAGAAAAGTGCAATTTCAAATGATAATATGTACTTAATATGCAGTTGATACTTTGAATTATAGAAGTGGGTAATCATCAAAGGTTAGTTTTGTTTTGGTCGATCATCATCACATGTATATATTATGTATATAATTATAAGGGTTCGCTGCCCTGGGCACGGACATGAATCATTTATATTTTTTAATAGAGCAAAATTAAAGTGACGCTGGAAGAAACGTCACAATTTATATATTGCTCATGAGATATTTGTGGCTTAATTTTGAAACTATTATTGTTGAAAGCAGCTGTTTTGCGAAAAATTGAGCTAACAGCAACCCAATCTGAGAGATTCTACAAACAACGAGTTGGCATAATCCGCTTTCATTCCAAACTCGACTTTTTCTCATACCTAATAGCCCATGTCTCATACCTAACAGCCTATGCAATATGCTATTTGAACGAAGAAAATTCGATTTATTAAATCACCATTATTAATTAAACCACCTGCTATAACAAAATGCACCCGTGCCAAGTTTCATCAAGATAGCTCAAAGATAAAGCCAAAAAGTAGGCATAAAAACAGACGGACATGGCTATATAAAAATAAAAGTAGTCTTAAAAGTTAAAACAATAATATTTGTTCTATTTATCTGCATTTTCATTTTTCTAGATTTAATTTGTTTTAATTCATAATGTTTCATTTTACAAAATCTCTAGTAAACGCTGCTAACAGTTAAAATCAAAAATCAATAGCAATGCCAACTTGTTTGCAATGGAATTCGAAAATAGCGATGTTTTATTTTTATTAAAATATCGATAAAAAAATTTACGATATAAGTTTTATTTTAAAAGATAAAAAATTATTAAAGTCGGTCTTCTAAAATTTTACCTCAATTCATTGCTTTTTAATTGTATATTAATTTTTGTAAATTATCATATTTATGGCCCCAAGTAAGTTGGCAGATTTATGTGAGATCGATAGATGTGATACCATTCGGGAAAAGAATTGTAAAATGTAAATGTAATTGAGTTGATGTATTTTTGATTATTTAATTATACAATTTTTTATCTTCTCTGCCTCTATTTGTCTTCTGCGAAGGAAATCAATGGCAAACAGACCGGCAATTCGCATTTTTGTATATAAATTTATACATTTTATATATAGATTTATTATTTTATTTATAGATATTTGCCAGTCACAGGCAGTCACGCAGATTGAGCGATCGTACGCATAAGTGAGGGTTGTCATACGTATTGTAAAATTTGGCGGGCCACAAATTTGAACATTTTTAAATTTATCTTGTGTTAAAATATTCAAAGTTTAGTTCCAATAATATTTTGATTTTACGAATAAATGAATAACATTTATCTTTTCAGTTTTGTTCATCGAATGTTAAAATAAAATACGATTAAATATTTAACAAATTAATTTTTATCTGCTGTCAACCCTAGAAAGGCAGTCTAACTGGAAGTCAACGAAACATTCGAAAAATGAAATCTCTCAAACTTTTGTGACACCGACAGTTTTTACTAGAGATTTCAAAATTAACCCGTCGACAAATCTCTAGATATTTTTGTAACACCCCTGATAATACCCTTTTGCAAGGATATAAAAATTAAATTCCAAATTATATGAACATAACTTCAAAAATAATCATTGACATGTGATTTTAAAAATTAATACTTAGGTCGTGACGGTCTCTGATTAATCTTACATTATTTTTAACAGACAGACAGACTGGTACATACCTTGAATAGATCTTGAAACTGCGCATCCGTCAATTGTTAGGCCATGTTCATCGCCAATGTAGTTGGAGATCTGATCATGTGGTTCTGCTGCTGCTGCTGCTGTTAATCCTGGCGGTTTCGAGACCAATTTACGCTCCTGAAACATTGAAGTTGAACCATAACTGCTGCTAAAATATGGCAACGAAGTGCAGCTGTGTAGATGTTGGGTTAAGTTATTTGCGCTTCCGATTTGAGTTTGAGCTTGAATTTTTGACTGAGGTGAAGATTTCATTTCAATTGCTGGCTCCAAGTCACCGGTAAAGGTGCTGGCGTCTCGTATGGCGCTCGACTGAACACGATTTGAGTTTTGTTGTTGTGTGCCCACCATATTATCGCTGAAGATATTATTGTTTAGCTGAAGGTCGAAATGAACGCTGGACGTTCGGCTCGTGCTATTATTATTGTTTTGTGTCCTGGCTCCTCCCTGTGCTGCCGCTGCACTGCCTACATATGATTTATTTTTAATTTGGCTTTCTTCAAGCATGGACAAATCTGTTTGAGCTGTATTAAATTTGTTCAATTGCTGCGATCTGTATGACAATGACATTACTGAACAAAATGAGCTTCTGCCTGCTTCTGTTGCTTTTTGTGAGTTCTCCTGAGGTTCTACTACTACAGTTGGTATATCATTCAATATTTCCAATGCAGAACCATAACGTTCACTGTTTGAATCAATCGATGATGACAGTCTGCTGTTTGGATGTTCAAATTCTTTTTGTTTTTCTGTTTCGGTTTCTATTTCGGTTTCTGTTTCTGTTTGACGCTTTAGACGTCCACGAGATTTTCGCGCTGAGCTGCAAACATTTACGTAATTACCAGCAGCTTGTAGCTCAAATTCGTGTTTATTCAAGCTATCGGAATTTGTAGGATTGGATGAACTTGGCTGAGTTTGCTTAAAAATCGAATTTCCATTGGCTGGCAAACGCGCATTTTGCTCGCTATGCTTGGCAAATGCATTAATTAGCAGTGTCGGTGTCGTTAAACAGAATAGATTGTTCGCCAAAGGCGGCCAAATATTGTTTCTAACGTTTTCGGGACAAATTCTCTGCTTCTCTTCATCCAGCGAGTGGGCGCCGCTCTTCAATGCCAAATGCGAGTGTCTTCTAAGTGCATACTCGCGATCGTCGCTCAAATGCAAACGTTTATCATTTTGCCAATTTAACAAATTGAAATTAAGGTTTTGCTTAAGGCTTAAGTTGGAGTAATTAGGTGAATCGATTAGCGAGTCGCTTGGAGTGGGTGTGCCTCTCCTGTGCCCAGACTTGTGATTCAATTGATGCTTCTGATGGAATAGCTCATAATTGGTTGCCAATAAAACGTTTGGGTTTCGTCTGCGCAAATGTAAATTTCCCCCCTCAGCCAGCAGCGACCGCTGTTGCCTTAGTCGTGCTGCGTATTTTAAATGATCATCATATATATGACATCGTGTACATCGTGTATGTGAAGATGCCTTGCATGCGCTGGCAGCGTCCTCATCTGAGAGCTGCTTATCGTGTACTGTTATCGGATTATCCTTGTTATCCTTATCATTCGTCTGATTGATTTGCCTCCCACAAAGACCGTTCAATATGTTAAAGCTGAGCAAATTTGTAGCTGAATTGCGTTCCAGACTTTGAACAGTGCACTCCTCTAAGCTTTTACTCCGCTTCGTTGCATTTAATTGATTTGGGCTTTGTTTCCACATCCAACAAATATGTTAAATCTTTGTAAATGTTCTCTACGAATTCACCAACTATTGGAAAAACAAAAAACCATACATTTTAGTACGTACTTAACATATATCAGCATATATCATATATTTACATTAAATACAAGAACTACACAAACTGGAACATACAGTTGTACGTACAGAGATACATAAATACATACAGCATGAATGCATACATATGTGCGTGCATTGACATATGTATATATGTACCTAATCTATGTATGCAAAGCCAGTTCGCGTGCCGCAAGTTGCACCGACAATTTGGCTGACACGCATACACACACACACCACGAAATTGTATGCTCAACTTTTACTGCAAATTTGTGAGCTTAACATATAACATTTTATTATAATTCCAGCATCGAAACTATTAAAATTTTCATTTGGCGTAACAGTGTGACCGAATGCTAAAATGACACGCACGGTCACACAGGGTGCCAGCGTGATGTTGCCACTTAATCTAAAGAGTGCTGATACAATGAAACAAAACGATAATACCTTATATCGCAGTTTAATATTAAGCCGTAATGAGTATGTTTGTGCTAACAAAAATCGTCAGCGATAATTATTTGGCAATATCACTTCGCGCCAACTCATTTTAACAGTCCGCTCTAACAGTTTAAACCGATAACCGATTCATAAGTTTAACATACTATGTTATGCTATCAGCTGTTAGTTATAAAATAATAGTGTTGGTATGGAAACAGTGCTTACATTAACGTAAAACGTTTGGAGCTGACAACTTCTTCAAGTTTTAAAAAATGTATATTGTATTTGGAATACTCAATGTATGTTGTATTTGGAATACTGTGGCGTCATTCCCACGATTTTACCAACTACGATTGTCACTTAAATAAAACATGATGATTATTATCATCAGGCTATTAAAGCGTCAACAGACATCCCTATTATCAGTAGTGAAATATTTAAAATAAGCGTCTTAAAATACTCCATATACTGGATCTTTTATACAGACCACCTCTAAAGCCTTATTAAAACTATTCACAACAAATAACATCTGACAAGGAAAAAACTAAATGATCATTATTAATATTATTATACAATTATTATTAAAATTTTTAGTATATCAAACTTGTCGGATCTGGTCGAAAGTTTTGAATAAACGTTGGTTATGCCAACTCGTTTTTGGTAGAATTTAAGCTGGGTTTCTACTGCCGGGTACATTGGAAGCGATTGTCAAAAGTATGAAAATTCGCTTGACGCACGTTTTAGGCCTATGCTATTTGCATAGGCTTTTGGGTATGGAAGCTAGGCTGTTATGAATGGTAAATAGGTGAGTTTAGAATGAACGTGGGCTATGCCAGCTCGTTTTTGTCTGCTTATCTGCTGTTAACTAAATTTTGCTCCTATTTTGCAACAACAACAATCAACAATCATTATTTAAAAATTAAGCCGTGAAAATTAAAATGCCAAATATATATAAAAAAAAAAAAATTACTAGAACTCCATAACCTTATAAGTTTCAATATCCAACATAAATATTGATGTTTCCAACAGTTTCACTTTTATATTGCTCTGTTAAGAAATATGCGAGGAGCATGGCAGCGGGTCATTATAAATATTAATCTGTGTCATTTAATTATATTATAATATTTCTAATGGTGATCGACCTAAACAAAGCGAAACGTTGATTACCAGTTGATTGGAAACGTATCCACTCCCGTGAAAACACCATTAAAAACCTATCGCGTTTTTGTAATATCGATGACAAAACGCGTTTGTGTGAAAATCGGCTATTACATCATCATCTACATCTAAAGAGACTACAACAAAATAAAATTACATATGCATGTATCGACATGCCACCACTAGTTATCGAAAAAAGTTGTAGAACAATTTTTAACCAACTTACCAATTAGCAATTACTTATATGACCTGACGGCAAGTTAAAAAAAAAAAGCATTACAAAAAAAAAATTAATTTAAACTCAAGTGGATTTGTGCAAGAAAATTTCAGTGATAAAAAATTACAGTTTATTAACAACCCCAAACCAACGCGTAAATCTGCATTCAAATCCTTAATCCAAGGGCTGCAAATCTGTAAACTTAATGAAAACTTAATTCATTTCAAGAATTATGCATAAATCCGTTAAAATTTTTCATAAAGTGTAAGTTAATGGCATTTGTATTAAAATTATTGGTGAGACGCGTAGTTGAAAACTGTGTTAATGTGTTTAGTTTTAAATATTTGCATTAAATATAAAAGTGGCACAAGTGCGTATGTGTGCGTGTATATGTGTGTGGGTGTGTTCTCATTCACCCACTTGGGTGGTTACACACTTCCATACACATACATGAGTGTGTGTGTGTGTGTGTGTGTGCATAAACATACACTTGTGTTATTTATTTTTTGTATATATTATATTTCCTCGGTGGCTTTAGCGCTCCTTAAGGTTTGAAATATGTTAAGCTTTTAAATACCGCTAACATTTTTGTATTATTGACATACTACAAAATCGAAAAAGTGAGTATTTCCCCTATGCTACATATTCCTTGAGCTCTCATTAGTTTTCCACCCTTATTAGTAACACATGGTTGAAACTGGTTCAAGGTGGGTTGGGGTTGGAGTTTGAGATTTGAACTCGCATAAATAACATGTATATATAAATATATATATATATATATATATATATTTCTAGCCAGATTTAACACCGCTTTTTCTATATACTTTATTTATAAAAAAGCATATTTTTTAGCGGATTTTTTTTTTGGCTTAGGTGGGTTTTGGTCTTTACTTTATAATATAACGGAACAATTATGAAAAATTTCGCCAAAATACTCGTATATAGTATAATAATAAAATTAAAAAATAAAATAAGAAATAAAAAAATAACATTTATAAAAATAGCATTAATATAATATAATATAATATCAATAAGTATTGTCAAAAATGTTTAATTTTAAATTCCAAAATTATAATATATGTACATATATAACTTCGATTTTCCTAAGTTCGTCATTTTTTTTTTTAATATTTATTTTATATATATTTTTAAGAAATGATGTACATATATGTATATATATTATTTATAAAAATAAAATTATTATTATTACACTATGCAACAATTTTAAGAAAAATTCTTGTATCCAGAATTTTTTAGAGTCGAAATATATGTAAAATAGTTCGCAAATTCCAAAACTAAAATTCAAAAAATATGTTGCCAAGATCGTTTCCGAAAATAACGAAAAAAGCTATATTTTGACTTTTATAGCAATGAACCCGTAAAATGCAATTTTTACATTTGTCAACCGATACTTACTGAATTTTTGTATGGCCTTTACAATTAGTAAGTCTACAGATCTAAAGAGTAATACAAAAAACAAAAATTACTTTTTTCGTTTATCGTTATTTACATATAGCTGAAAAGGCTGGGATACCAAATGCTGTTGCATAGTGTTATTAATAATAATATTAAAGGATGTATCGTTTGTAAACGATATTTATAAAGCTTTTTGAAGAGATATAACTGAAATGTTATTGTATCTTTCTTAGTTGTAGCGCTTATCAGACAGCTTAAGTCCAGAAATTATCTAGCTGGCCATGATAGACCCCAGCTCCAGTGAAGAAGAGGGAGACGATGACACCGTCGGTCATTTGCCTAATAAAGGGGGCCGTATTGGGGCTTCACATAAGGGAGTAGTGCCCGCAGCTGCCCCATCAGCATTGGGTCCTGGGCCAGCACCGGTTCCCGCATCTGGCTCCAGCGTACCCAACGGTGATTTCTCCTCAAATAATAAGCCATCGACTGCGTCTGCTGGAAATAGCCGCTATGATGGCGGCAACGGAGCATCCGGATCATCAAAGAAATGTGAGCAACCGCAATTCAGCACTGACGGAGGGAGCCTTGAGGTGCCAAACAATGGAATTCCAAGGTTTGTACATCACATAATAACCGAATTTTATACACACACCTACATAGTATATAACAGAAAACGCAAATAACAGTTACTGTGTGTGTGGTTACACTTTTTATATATTCTATAACACGTCTTCGACACGCGGAAAGTATATGGGCATTTCCTCAAAAATGTTCATCACAACCAAAAAATTAAAAGTCATCCAATACTTATTTGCTCGAGATTTCAGATCTAAACAATGTTGAATACAACAATGTAAATATAATAAACTTTCGGGTCGAACAAAAAATATTTAATTTTCTAGAAAAATTTAAAAGTGTGTCACGCAACGTCACTCTATACGCTCCTCTTGCAAATACACCTAGCCATCGACTTATACAAATATTAGGTAAAAATATTTTTTTTCTGAATCACTTAAGATTGAAACCAAAATAATTGTTTTTTTTTTTGCGTTAAATACATTTTTAAGGGCGATCATTACTTCAAAATGTACCATGGATATTAATGTCACGTAACGTCATGTCACGTAACGTTTTATACTAAGGCTTGTAAAAAAAACAGGAAAAGGGCTTTAAATGAAATAGACTGCAAAATTAACTTTCATTATTCCTTACACTACTAAATAAAGGCCTACACACTTCGCAGAGTTTTGCGCTTTTACAACCGATTTCACGTAACATCACGGCAGTTGTTTGCTTATATCTTTTAATCGAAAAGATCGCATGTTTTCATCTCCTTTACTAAATATAGTCCAGCTGAATGATATGATATGAAAACAACTTTTCAAAAATTTGACTTTTTTCAAGCTTTATTTCATATTTAGTCGAACGATAGTCACGTAACGTCATTCTGGAAAAGCCCATATATATATTCTTGCAATGCTCTTTTAAAATATTTTAAATACACGACCGATTGTTCCAATGGTAGCCATATGATATAGAAGTCCGATATTATATGATATAGTAATTCGATCTTGATGAAACTTTGTCATTATGTACTTACTGAGTTTGGTTATGATACATTGAAAAACAAACATTTATAACCATTTTCTCCGATTGTTCCTATGGCAGCTGTATGATATAGTGGTTCGATCGTAACTGTTATTTGCGGTCTCTGCCTTAGCACATATACTCGTATATTTATACTACAATAGTCCTGTTTAGTTTCTCGTCTAATCGTTCGAACAAGCCATTTTGTTGTTGTTTTGTTCGGGATTACAGTTAGCACTACTACTACTAATAATTGTTTTGCTTTAGGAGCAATTTTCTGACCTTTTGTCCACATTGTATGTATTTTAAGTACAAAAATTAACTCATTTCAATATTTTTCTTTTGGTTTTCTACGGTCATCCAAATCATAATGCACGTGTAAAATAAAAAAAAATAATAATAATTGGCACACCGTACTTTATCTTTGACAACAATTGATGAATATTACAAAAATTGTAAAATTGGTTGCATATATAACGCACATATGTATTTGTACAAAAAAACATTCATAAAACGCATTTAAATCAAACGATTGTTGAGTGGATGGTTTGCATTTGGACCGAAATTGGCTATTCCCGACTACTATATTAACTAAAAATCTAAACCAAAACATCCATATCGACCATCTATTTCATCACCATTGCCAAAACAAAACAAAACATCTTCAAATATTTAAACAATTGGTCGCATAGAGCGAGAGCAAACCATAAACCGCACAGCAGTAGTAGAATTATAATACAGCAAATGTGCCCGGCAGCAAATCAACATCAATATCAAAATCAATATCAAAATCAATATCAAAAACAAAATCAAAGCCAAAGTCAACATCATTATGAATATCAACATCACAATTTAAAATATCAAAATGAATTGTCATCCCCGCACATCAATTTCAACGGTCAGAAAACTGCTGCTGCATCCAATATAGTACCAAGAATTAACGCGCCAACGCAGCGGCCGCAGTTATCGGCCCAATTTCCGTTTCCGAAGGTAAACTCAACTCAAAGTAATAATCAAACGTTGCTATCGTCATCTAGTGGTATTTCCCAAGAAACATTGAACCAAAGTGTCGGGTCATCGCGAGCCAACTCGCTGCCACGCCCAATTTCGCCTTCACCGTCTATTGCCAGCGAAAAGCTCGATGGCGGGGATCCCCATGTAAGTCAAATTCAAAAAAAATTCCCATTTTTTATGTTATTTTATGTTATTTTTGACTTGTTTAAAATTTAATGTTAGACGTTGAACATATATAAATTGCTAACGATATTATATAGTCCTATAGTATTGAAAAGTTTGGTTGAGATATCTCTAAAACTCAGAACCCGAAACGCAATTAAAAAAAAATTATAAAATAAAAATTATATTATAATAAATCTTATATTTGATCTACATAAAAAAAATTAAAAATAAAAATAACTATTAAATTTTTACTATAAAATCAGAAAAAAAAATTATTTTTAGTTTTTATAATAATAATCAAAATTAAAAGTAATTTTTTAATTTTTATTTGTCAATTTTTATAATAAAAATTGAAAAATAATTGAATGTAAATTTCTTTGGAACCAGTTGATGTATATCCAAAATTTAAAAACATTCAGGATGTGTGCCTCAATACTTTTCATATGATACACAGAATGTCCTTAAAGGATCAACATTAAGAATACTGATTTCAAAGATATTTACATTTAATTTTTATTTATCAATTTATATAACATAAATTGAATAATAATTTTTATTTTTGATTTTTATAATAAAAATTAAAAATAATATTTAACTTTGATTTTTATAATAAAAATTGAATAATAATTTTTATTTTATTTTATTTAGATCAAATATAAGATTTATTTTTAAATTTTTTCATAAAAATTAATAAAAAAAAAGTTTATCCTGGATACTGCATCTTAAACTAGTATATCTTAGATTTTCCCATACATCTAGATAATTTTTTTCAAATTTGATTTTTTTGAACAATTATTATTTGCAGTCCCTGCTAAAAACAATACAGGCTCACACAACACAATTTTGAAAAGAATATTTCTCTAAAGCCTCGAAGATATAGTCCGATTTTCATAAATTTTGATTATATTGTATAGATCATAATACTACAACGAATAGTATTTGAAACAAGTAGATTTAACTTTTTTTTAAAAGAAATTTGTAAATCAGTGAGATAATAGGCGAGGGGATGGAAATGTTGGAATTGTTGGGTGTTGAAATTATGTCAGTACTGGGGTAGAAATATATTTTTTTCGAAACCAGCAACCAATTTTTCATATGGTTTCGCTGTCAGCTGTGCATATAGAAAACTTTATTTTTTTTTTTGAATTTGTTGCATAGGATTAATTTTTAAATTATAAAACTATTTTATTTACTGAATGAATTTATTAACAATATTGAACAGGTGAAACATGAACGCGAGGAAGAAGAACGAAAGCGTCGCATTCAGTTGTATGTTTTTATATCGCGCTGCATATCATATCCATTTAATGCTAAACAACCTACGGATATGACTAAAAGACAACCAAAAATCACAAAACAACAGCTAGAGATAATCACACAACGATTTCAGGTAAGCATAAGGTATTAAGTTAACGATTTCTGAGTTTTAAAATTTATTTATTTGTTTTAAGTATTTATTTAATTGGGTGACAAACAGTCCTGTCCCATAAATCAAACATTATAGCCTTATTCTTAAGTTAAATGAAAGGAGAAATGCAAGCACAGTATCGATAATAAGTTTTATTTGTAAGCCTCACATGTCAATTATTATATTAGAGTTTTTTTTTTGTGACATAAATTGGAATACAATTTTTATTTTCTGATTTTTAAATAAAACTTTGGCAATAAAAATTATTTTTGACTAACCTGATGACCAATTTTTTGTTAGATTTTTTGTATACTTTTTCTAAAAAATGTACTAAAATATTTTCTTAAATGTTACAGCAGCCATTTTTGTTTTATTTTAAAGAGAATTTACTGTAGTATAAAAGATAAAAATTTCAAAGTTTCAGTTTAAATGGTTTAAATAATATTGAACATTGACGATGAGTGTAAGGGAGGTCGCTAACCTGATGACGCGCAGTGTATATACTAAAGCTTAAAATTAATTGTTATTAATTTGTAATTAATAATATTTATTAAATACAAATACCAATCCTTGCGATATTTATTTGTAAGAAAGTCGTAGGAGGATAATAATAACGATTATATTTTTTAATTTTATTTTTTATGTCTCAAAGAAAAAAAAAACATTATTTTTGAATTAAAAGTTGCTCAAGTACATGATTTCTTTCTTTTTTGATTTAATTAATCAAAATAATCATTATGTACATTCTCCGTACAAATATTCTAGAGCGTCTATAATTTATAGAAATTCATAATTATTTATTTATTACATTTAAATAAAATATTTCCTCTTCAACTAGGCATTTCTGAAGGGCGAAACGCAGATAATGGCTGATGAGGCCTTTCAAAATGCCGTACAAAGTTATCACGATGTATTTCTGAAATCGGAGCGTGTCACGAAAATGGTTCAGTCTGGAGCTTGTTCGCAACATGATTTTCGCGAAGTTTTTCGCAATAACATTGAGAAACGTGTGCGGTGAGTACTTCCATATCAATAAATAAATTAAATTAAATTTAAAATAACCTCCTAATTGTGCTTTTGTTGTAGGTCCTTACCAGAGATAGACGGCTTGAGTAAAGAAACTGTATTGACATCTTGGATGGCGAAATTCGATATTATTCTTAAGGGTAGCGGCGAGGAAGATACCAAAAGGCCATCGCGTATGCAACAGTCTTTGAATAGTGAGCTTATACTCTCCAAAGAGCAGCTGTATGATATGTTTCAGCAGATTTTATCTGTGAAAAAGTTTGAACATCAAATCTTGTTTAACGCCCTGATGGTAAGTATTTGAATTGATTATATACATATATATAATCCCAAGAGCCTAAAATAAATATACACATATATATATATTATATTTTTAGCTTTTTTTTATATATAATTTATATATTACTAGCTCTACCGACGTGGGCTGCTACGCCCTCGGTTACAAAAAAAAAAGAAAATTAAAAAACCACAACTTGGTGGAAACATGCATACAATATTTTCTCATTCAAATCGCACCATAAATAAGAATTTTATAACTGATATATATATATAATATATTCTGAATATTCCTAATCAGTATTTATACTTTTCTTAGCTTGATTCTGCAGATGAGCAAGCCGCAGCGATCAGGCGAGAATTGGATGGTCGTATGCAACGAGTGGGTGAAATGGAAAAAAATCGTAAACTAATGCCAAAGTTTGTGCTTAAGGAAATGGAGTCTCTTTATATTGAGGAATTGAAATCATCTATAAATCTTCTTATGGCAAATCTAGAATCACTTCCTGTATCCAAAGGCAATATGGACAGTAAATACGGACTGCAGAAACTAAAGCGTTATAACCACAGGTAAATTAAATATCACATTTACATGAATAAATAAATACTTATAATTATAATGTGTCTCTTAATTTAATTACAGCACTCCATCTTTTTTGTAAGTCTTTTTGCGCTTATAATTAATTTTAAATATGTACTAACATAAAGCAATATAGGCTTGCAAATATACCCAAAGATATTTTCGATATCTTATTGTTTTCTTCGAGACCGTAGCAGTTATTACTCATTACTTGAATACAAATTATTATTAATTAGGTATTGATTTTTATTATAAAAAGAACATTTAATAATACTAGGCAACAATTTGAAAAAAATTCTTGTATCCCAAACTTCTTAGAGTCGAAATAAATTTAAAATGGGTCGCTGATGCCAAAAAATGCCGATTTATATGGACCGATTTCGAGTTAATTGAAAAAAGCTATATTTTCGACTTTTCAAATAGACCGCTTTGGTAAAGTGTCAATAACTCCGAACATAGTTTAATAATATTAAAGGTGTCATTTTTAAAAGGTAATAAAACGGCCTATCAAGCTGCCATACAACATTTTTTGATTGGATTTTTCGCCTAGAAGTTATTGAGGATTGAAATAAAAAATGTTGCCTAAAAATATGCTTATTTTTAAAAAAGCTATTTTTTGAGCAATTTGTTTTTATTGAAAACTAGAGTTTTGGTTTTTAGTAGGTTTACTTATTCTAAAATAATAATTTTTTTCTAATATAAATCGATAAATATCGAAGTTATTAGCTTAGCAGTGGAAAATAAAAACTTTTTATTTTGGTGAAAATTTTCAAATGTAGGAAGATATCATAATCATATCTTTTTAAAACTCTGGAAATATACGTATATAAATAAATTATTTTAAATAATTTTTTAAATAATATGATAGCTTTCGATAACTATAAATAACTAGTAATTTGTAGGTAGAGATTATATTGTTTCCTACATAAGACTGATAAATATTATAGGACATTTGTTATGTTATATTCATTTCACTTTAATACTAACGTGATGCTAATTTTGATTTTTTTAAATAAGAAAAATGATTTTGCGCTCCCACGGATCGCTGTCAAAGCTTGAAGGTGATTCAGAAGACGGTACCACACAATTGACCAAATTGGACGTTGTTCTTACTTTTCAACTGGAAGTAATTGTTATGGAAGTCAAAGGCCTTAAATCTTTAGCACAAAATCGGATTGTGTATTGCACAATGGAAGTTGAAAACGGTGAAAAGCTACAAACAGATCAAGCCGAGGCTTCAAAGCCTATGTGAGAGAAACTCTTATCGATATTGTTCAAAATATACAATATATGAATTTGCATCTCTTTCTAATTCAGGTGGGATACTCAAGGCGATTTTACAACAACTCATCCTTTGCCGGTCGTTAAAGTGAAGCTGTACACGGAAAATCCGGGAATGTTAGCTCTGGAGGATAAAGAGTTGGGAAAAGTAACCATAAAGCCTACACCACTCTCTTCCAAAGTGAGAAACAATATTTTGAAATTATACGCAAGTGACATTTAAATGTGATTTTTTGGATTTTTTTCAACTTTAGTCACCTGAATGGCATCGTATGATCGTTTCCAAAAATCTACCAGATCAGGATGTACGGATTAAGATAGCATGCAGACTCGATAAGCCACTAAATATGAAGCATTGCGGGTATGTATAAAAAAAGGAAAAATCCAGTAAAATAATATTATATGTTTAACTGTATAACATGATATTATTAGGCATCTTTTTGCAATTGGAAAATCTGTATGGAAAAAGTGGAAACGTCGTTACTTTGTTTTAGTTCAAGTCTCTCAATATACATTTGCTATGTGTAGCTATAAGGAGAAAAAATCGGAGCCATCTGAGATGATGCAGCTGGATGGGTATACGGTGGACTACATTGAAGCTGCTAGTGGTATGGCTTAAAACCAAGAATGTGTGACAAATTTATATATTCATTTATCTATTTATTTTTGAATGTCAACCAATGCTGTTCCTTTATTGTAAGGGACCAGAGTTGTAGAGAATATAACTTTATTCCTACTTTCTATACGAATTGAAATTTCTTTAAATATTTATTTCAATAATTTAAATTTAGAAATCCATATTAAAAATAATAAGTTAAGGTACATCGTATTCTGTAGTCGGGACTATACTTTACTAAATCATTCTCTCACTCGTTGTGATTATCGTACAATTATTTATGTATATTTGTAATGTTTGTTATATTTTCATATTTATTAAGCCAATCTCATGTTCGGCATCGATTTAAATGGTGGTCGCTATTTTTTCAACGCTGTGCGGGAAGGAGACAGCATTGCATTTGCCTGCGACGATGAAAATGAGTGCAGCCTCTGGGTTATGGCTATGTATAGGGCCACAGGACAATCGCATAAGCCGACGCCACCCATTACACAGGATAAAAACTCGGCCATGTCAAAAATTCAAGGTGGTAAGTTCGTACTTTTAAAGATACAGATGTCTCGCACAGTTATGATCAGTTTTAATAATATTTATTATTGTTAAATGCGTATTAATTCTAAATTATAACAAGAAAGAAACGGCCATATTTGGGTTATCTTTCGGTATCTTTTTAATGGCTATCTTTTTAATGAAGCAATGAATATTATATTAAAATAAAAATAAATACGTTATTGTTAATAATAATACTGTGTAATAATTTTGATATTTTAGAAAATTACTATAAGTACCTTGTAGCTCGAGAATAGTATTAATGTTTATTTGTTTGCCACAAAAAGTGTTATTAACTGTTAAGTGTAAAAAATGCCTTGAAAACGTTTTTTGGTTATAACTCCAGATTTTGGGGGTCATCTGAAAATATTGAGTATGCAGTAATACTATTCTCGGAGAGGACTACAATGTACATTTATTCATTTCCTAAAAAATTTCACTCTTGCTTTTTTGTCGCACAGTCTAATTTTTATTACAACTACGCATTGTTAAGGTACCTGCAATATACATTGTAACACATTAATGGAGAATATCAATATAAAAATATTGCTCTAAATTTACTTTACTTCAATCTTCCATTCAGATGCTGATAAAGCTCGCAAGCACGGCATGGAAGATTATATTAGTGCGGATCCGTGTACATTTGACCATGCGACCCTATTTAAGACTTTACAAAATTTAACACTCGAATATCGATTGAATGATCCGTACGCTTCCCTGGTAAGAGTAATACTTGGTTAAATAATTTTTATCATATTAAATATTGTTTTTTTTTTCAGGGCTGGTTTAGTCCGGGCCAGGTATTTGTTTTAGACGAGTATTGTGCACGATATGGTGTGAGAGGGTGCTACAGGCATTTGTGTTATCTTTCTGACCTTTTGGATCGCGCTGAAAAAGAGCATATGATAGATCCAACTTTAATCCATTATTCGTTTGCATTCTGCGCAAGTCATGTGCATGGTAATAGGTATATATATATATGTCTTTGTGTACAGCTAAGCGATACATCTACAGACTAATCAACACTTTTTAGACCTGATGGAGTTGGGAGCATTACCCATGAGGAAAAGGAAAAGTTTTCCGAAATCAAAGAACGCCTGCGCCAGCTTCTTGAGTTTCAAATAACAAATTTCAGATATTGTTTTCCCTTTGGTCGTCCTGAAGGCGCACTAAAAGCAACATTGTCGTTGCTTGAACGGGTTCTCATGAAAGACATCGTTACCCCAGTGCCTCCCGAAGAAGTGCGTCAAATGATAAAAAAAAGTCTGGAGACTGCAGCGCTTGTTAACTACACACGACTCTCGGCGGAGGCTAAAATTGAAGGTGCCCAAAGCTTGATATTAATAATAGAGTAACAGACAATCGACATAATTATATTTTCTTGAACCTTCACAGAGGACTTACGTGGTGAAATCATTGTACCACCTCCCAAAAAACTGGAGGATTTAATACACTTGGCCGAGCTTTGCGTCGACTTGTTGCAGCAAAATGAAGAGCATTATGGCGAAGTAAGTTGTTCTTGTCGTTACCTAACCCACATTCATTTTTCCCCAGTCAATGTAAGTATGTTGCAAGATGAACATGTTATATGTATATTTATATGTATATGTATGTATTCCTCCACCCACACTTCTGCAACGAGTGAATTGTTGCTTTTAGACGTTATTTAATGTATGTAGCAAAAAAAAAAAAAAAAAAATACTGGAAAACCATCGATATTGATAGAAGCCAATAACTATCGTGCTCTGTTGCTTTATATATTATTATTATTATCTATATATATTAAAGTCTTTAACCTGACTGACTGACTCACCGCCAGGCCAAACGGTAGAAGCTAGAAACGTGGAGTTTGTGGCAATAGCTTTCTATTATATCGTAGATGCGTACTCTGGAAAAATTTTATTAAAAATATATTCCGAAATTTGTGATAATTGCATTTCAAAATTATCAGTTTTCTATTAACCGCTATATACCAGATTTGCCAATTGGTATAGAACAGAAGCGTTGTCGCAGTTGGTTGAAATCGTCCATGCAAGTGTGTGCTCCCGGGTTCGAGTCTAGTTGTGTACATCTTATGTTTTTTATTTTTATTCTTATTAATTTTCTTTTTTAACTTTCTTGGCGACGACTGATGATAAACGATACTATCTATCGGTGAATATCGATAGGATCTGGTGGTGCAGGGTTGCAGGATAACAAGGTTGCCAGATGCATTTCCAATAAGTTTAAGTTGATTATTTAAAAAAAGGTAAAAAAATTGCCTTTGTCTTTAAAATTATTTAAATAAATTCTTTTTAATTTATATTCTAAAAATGAACGAATAATTATAATAAATGATTTTTATAAGTCAAAATTATTATTATAGTTCATTGGTATAAATAAACTAGAATATAACAAGAAACAATTTGTTAGATTATATTTCATTGTCATAATAAATATCCATAGGTAATTATTAACAATAATTTTATAAAAGTTTTTCATAGCTGGTACGCAGTTTCTGATATATCATTGTTAATTATTATTAAATTAAAAAAAAATATAGTTTGTTTATAAAAATATTTAAAATTGAAATGTTTAAAAAAGTTCTAAGCTGTCTTTACTATTGATAAATTGGGAGTTCCGCCTTTATCGATGGTTTTCCAACTAGTATTAGGCAAATACTTATGTACATCGCTATGAACAAATGCAACAATGCGTCAATTCGTCAGTAAATGTGTTTATTGATTGAAATGCTCACTCGGATGTCGCAGCAACTTAATGCATTGTGTAAAACTTTTATATACATTTAAATATTGATTAATTAATGTTTTATTGCTATATTAACTAACTAAAATTACATTTATCTTTGATTTGTTTTATATATTTATGAACTGTGTGTACCATACGAATTAACGTCGTATCTCTTATTACTGAATGTACTATAAATGTTGTACTTTCCATTCTCATACTTCAGCAACTCTACCTTCTACAAGTGTTTAAATATTCTATGCCTATTTTTCCAAACTGTCCAATATTCATATGTAGCAGCATATATATACTATATATTTATCTTTACACACAAACTAACAAATTATCATAAATTAAAATATTGTTGGATTTACAAACATACAGACACACACTTATATACATACCCAATAGATAAAATGTTTAGTACGATCGGGCAGGCATTCAGATATATTTTGATTAAGGTTTAGTAATAAAAGATTTTAAATACAAAACATTCACATATGAGGTTGAACGATTTTGTTTACTAAGCAACATATATATATTAAATAATTATATTTGTATATATATTTTATTATATACAAATATAAAATCTCAAAGAGGAGGAGTATTAGCACAACGGTTTCTAAGATGTAACAAATTATCTAGATATGAGTTTATATATTTTGTAAAGGGTAGTTACTTTTAAGCAGAGACCGTAAATAATGAATATTTAGTTTTTTTTTTATTCGAATAATCATTAATTTACTTTTGAGGAGAGAGTTGTATATAGAATACTCTAATGTTAATCTTTGCATTTCTATTATGACATACAAATTTTTTTTAATTGTATTAAAAGACTCAGAATATAACGCTGTTTTTTACATACTGTACCCATTAAAAATTAGTAAAAAGCGGTCATTAAACTATACAAATGTAAGTAACAGACGTAAGGAGGAATACCATAGGCAGGACCGTCTTAAGGGTATGGCACACTAGGCATTTGACGTGACTTTCGATAGTTTAGTGCTCCTTGTCGAAGTTGAGTCGACAGATATGCTTCCCATTATTGATGAGAAACTTTTTTTTATACTTGTGGAGCCTTAATATCGAAAAGTCACGTTAAATGGA
The DNA here is from genome assembly GCA_035043045.1 of Hirtodrosophila alboralis. NCBI lineage: Eukaryota > Metazoa > Arthropoda > Insecta > Diptera > Drosophilidae > Hirtodrosophila > Hirtodrosophila alboralis. The sequence continues at coordinate 100,790 of JAWNNH010000572.1, read as the reverse complement.
CTATTGTTGTTTGAGCCATATTTCTTGGCCAGCTCATCTTTAACCGATATAACCACAATTTTTTCAGTTTTTCCCTAACTCTCCGATATTGAACCGATTTTTTTTTAAAATCATTATTAAGTAGACGGAACAGGGATTCATCTTGACCATTTTTTTTTACTCCGCCCAGTGTATAAGTACATTATAGCCAACTCAAGGTACTATGTGGACTAATTTTAGTAATTTGCACGAAATAAGTTGTGAGATTTTATTTGGTACTTTTTTGCTATTACTTGATTTTTAGGAAGAGGAAGAATTTTCCACAGATTATATTAAAATATTAGGAATTTGAAATTAATAATAAGAATACTGCATTTAAATAATTATGATATCTCTTTGCAAGATATAGCCTCTCAAAGTTGAACATTTTTCCTGCACGAAATAAAGTGTGAGCCACTGTATATTAGAGTATTTGTGTTTGCGGATATTGAACTGGGTACAGGATGTCCCATAGTCGGGCACACTCGACTATAGTATTCTTTTGTGTTTATAATATAAATTATAATCGTCACGGTACCTATTGTAAAGTGAATTTTCACACTCAATTTATTAACAGCATTTCTTCTGAGATGTAGCTAAATCGGTTCAATAAGGTTTTAATATTTCAGAATATAGTATATAGAGTATCAAATCTGTTTACTGGATAATCAATAAACAACGGGTTCAATATAAAAAGCGTGCACAATTTAAATGGAATTAAATTTTTGCTATATTAAAGGTTAAAGTGTATAAATAAAATAAAAATTGTTTTTCAAATAGTTTGGCCTTTAATTAAAAACGGATTACAACGAATCCCAAAACATTCTTGTGTATTCCTTTTTATGTATGTAAATGTAACATGTATGTAGTACATTTGTATTTGTATACTCGATTTACACATATAGCTGCGCAAACATGATAAAAAGGATAAAGTTAAGACAATAAAGGAAGGCGATGAGGCCACAGGAGATGACGGTGCGAGTTCTACTCCTGCCAGCTCTACAGTTTCTCAAGGTCTGGGGCCACAAGCTAGCATGGACCAAGTTACATCGAAGGCCCCATTGGATGCTGCTGGGGCTGCCAAAGACGGACTGCCTCCATTTCGTTACTGTATGCCCACACATGCGGTATACACCTCGCCAGTACCAACGGCACGTACCCTTATACACGTACAACAAAAAAACAAGCTTTTTTTAAGATTCTAGCTAGATAGAAAATACAATTTACATACATATATAATTGCATACCTACATATACTTACATACATGCATAAATAATTTTACATACATTGTATACATAGATAGAAACAAGTCAATTCTGCTAATAATAAGGACTGTACCGAAAAGAAACTGCACACTTTTGCACTTTTGGATTTGCTCGACATCTAAAAGTCTGATTATAACGGGGCTGGTACCGTTAGAAAGTTTGATCTTTTGTGATTTTTGGTTTATTTTTTGTTTTATACAGTGTTCTTGATATGGCGGTTTTCGAAGAACATGTGCACTAAAAATGGAGTTTCGTAAAAAATAATCGAAAAATTTAATTATGATATCAACATAAACAGAGAGAAAAACTTTTTTTTAAATTGGAAAGACTATTTTTAAACGCAACAGGCAAAAATATGGAATTAAATTTAGCCTGGGGTTATGACACTGAAAGGAAAGCAGTGTACCTCGATTTCTAGCAAGATAGTAGTAAGAAAAGTAATGTCAGTCCGCTAAATCAAAAAAACAAGTTGCAAGAAGTAGATTTATATTCTCGGCGTGTAAGACAAAAGTATAAAGTAAGACTATATAAAATAAAAAAAATTACCAAAAAATATCAAAATCATCCGGAAATTGGAAAAATTTGGTTTGCGAAATCTCTATGATCAAATGTGTCGTAATGCTTTATATTGGATGACGAAACTTACGTTGAAATTGACTTTTGACTTTTACCGGGCTTCCAATGTTGCCTTTAATTCGATTTTAAAAGTTGGCCGCGAAAAATTTGGCGATAACTGGCCAAGGCGACCAGTGTGGTAATAAAATAGTGTGCACAACACCATTTAAAGGGAGTTCCTCAAAAAATGTATTAATAATTATTCTTATAAACAATTGACAAAATATTAAAATTTATAAAATCCCCTTTTAATGAAAGAAAGTTTCACACTGATAGCACTTAACCCTTTGAAGTTATTATAATAAATAAAGTGTGTGGTTTCTTTTTGGTACAGTCCTTACTTACATATTCCTAAATATCACACACAGTCACAACAATTGTTAGTTCTTTCTACTGTAGATATAATCGAATGAATATTGAATATTGAATATTGATAGTTTCAACTATCACTCTCGAAATTATTTTAGCGCCTCTACAAGGTATTCGAAACTTTGATTTCACCCTGTAAAACTTGAAAGGAGTTTATTTGGGATATGAAGTATTGAACAGAAGAAATAATTATTAGAAAATGTGCATAATCTCAATATATGTTAGAAAACAGATTATGCTTGTATGGGTTTAGGCTCCCAATTTATATGTCGTCCTGTTTGATTGATTGTGATTGATATTGTGATCGTTTACATTATATCAACAGCATGTAAAAGTGCTAAAAAAAAAAAGGGCATGAGCATGCCTCAGACGTCTGTTTGGCCTATATAGCAACCCACTTAAGTACATAGAAAATGATGTATGATGTTTTCAAATTTCAGTAATTGATGTTGATCATTTACACTTTTACCTAGGTTAAGAAGTTTCTATCTGTCTTCCTATACCTGTCGCTCCTATTTTTCCTTTTCTGGTTCTCTAAATTTGGTGTCTCTATAGCAGAAATTATTATATCAGTATTCAAGATAATTGCATATTTGTGTCATGAATGAAAGATAGAGACATCAAAAAGATATAATACGATAGTACACTATAACTCATTGCAAGTAATTTTTTAATGCAAAGGTATTTAAGTCAAAAATGCATGTGTGTGTGTCGTAGGATATTTAATGCTTATTTATTAATCATTATTTTACCCATTAATTGCAAACACCTTTATAAAATAACTAATGTACTTGTAAAAATTAATAATAGTTATCGATTTTTTATTCATTTTATATTTTACATTTATTTTTGCATTTATTTATTTTAAATCGTGCTTGTAAATCGTTTTACCCATTTTTAATTTATGAATTTAATTAATTTAATGGTTTCTTATTGGAAATTAATATTGAAAATGTAAATATTGAAGCAGTGCTAGTAGCCGGTTCGATTTTCTATACCATGATGACTGTGCATTAACAAAAATACCTGGAATAGAAAATACATTTCATTTTTGTTGTTTTCCTTAGCTAGAGCGTTGGCCGGCAGCTTCATCCAGAGGCGTCTGAAGAGACGCCATCCCGCCATCCCGGTCGCCTTGTTAGTTAATTTCATATTTTTCTTTTAAAAAACCCATTTATACACCAGATCATACATCTATCACACACCCAGTCTCCAGTTATTCCCTTCACCGTGCATATTTTAAATTTATTTAAATAAATGTTCAACGTTTCTCAATATAGTTTATCAAAAATAAAAAAAAGCTTTTTTGTTTAAGCCTATTCCTGATAGTGTGTTAATTTGTCAAAACATTTCACTTTTATCGCTTTTCTATTTAGGCATTTGCTTGGTTCAGCGATCTCCTGGTTGAACATGCGGAAATATTTTGGTCTCTTTTCGCAGTTGACATGGACCGCGTATTGTCCGAGCAGGCACCAGACACATGGGATTCATTTCCATTATTTCAAATTCTCAACGATTATTTAAGGTCTGATGGTAAGTACTTGAAGCAATACAATTAGAAGTAAGATTTCTTTAATCAAAACATTCTATAAGTACCCAAACACATCATGAAATACACGCACATAAATATGTGAATCCTATAAAAAAAAATTTTTTGTTTGCATAATAGGTATATGGGCATTTCCACAGCAAGGTCCACCACGACCAAAAAATTAAAAGTCATCCAATACTTTTTATTAACTTTAATTATTATAGAGAATTATCCAAAATTTTATGCATTTCTAAGAGCACATTCTTCTTAAAATTAACTTTTCTTAGTGTAATGACGCAAAAGCACTTTTGATGCAAAAGTTCTGTTAAAGCAACAGTTTACCTAGAAAAAAATGCAAAGAGAGCAAGCGAACGTCAATTAACGGTAAAATTTTGATTCGCTTTTACCGATATTCTAATGTCACGTAACGCCACGAAAAACAGATTTTCGTATCATTACATCTGCACTGATGAACGATAGGGCGTGAAATTTCAGATCTAAACAAAGTTTAATACAACAAAAAAAATATTTAATTTTTTATAAAATTTTAATAGTGTGTCACGTAACGTCACGCTATACGCTCCTCTTGCGAATACACCTAGCCATCGATTTACACAAATATTAGGTTAAATTTTTTTTTCTGAATTACTTAATTTTCATTTTATTTTAAGTTTATGTTAATATTAAAGCCGAAATAAATATTTTATTTACGTTAAATACTATGTACTATTATGGTACTATGGAAATTTATATCACGTAACATTTTATACTAAGACTTTAAAAAAAAAAGATTAAATGGTTTTTAAATGAAATAGCCTGCAAAATTAACTTACATTATTCATTACAATTCTAAAATAAACTTTTATACAAAAAGGCTCGGACACTTCACAGTGTTTTGCACTATTACAAGTTTATGTCGAAATCGACTTCTTTTCTTGTCACGTAACGCCATGGCTGTTTTTTGCCTATATCTTTAAATCAGAAAGGTCAAATGTTTTCATCTTTTTTACTAAATATAGTCCAGCTGAATTGCCACTCTGATATAAAAAAAAAACTTTTCTAAAATTTGACCTTTTTCTAGATTTTTTTCACATTTTGTCGTACGATTGTCACGTAACGCCATTCTGGAAATGGCCATATCTTACTTGCCATGCATTATTTCAACTTACTTGTGTAATACATTTTAAAATATATAATTTTTTTTTTATATTTATAATTTCACAATTTAACAAATGGTACTTCACTATTATTTTATTTTTTAAATATATTTCATATTTAGCAGGGGTGTTTATTCTCTATATTAAAATTTATTTGTAGTCCGATCGAAGGAATAATTCAATTAATTAATTTTCCATATAAAAGAACTCAGAAGAACTAATATGCCATCTGATTAAACTAATTGGGAATTATAGGTGTACCTATAGGTTCATATACCCTATTTTTATTTTATATATTTTTCATTTTTAAATTGTTTATTCTGTGTATTAAAATTTATTTTAAATCCCTTTTTAAGATTATTACTAAATTTATATTATGTTTTAAAAATCAAGTAAGTACACATAATGTTTTTTGTTTTTGGTACCAAGAAAAGGGTATACTATAACAGAAAGTTGGCAACTAATAATAATTGTATTATTACTTAGTGTTTTTAATAATCTGTTTTATTTTCTATAATTACTTAGATAATTTGCGAAATGGTCGATTCCATCAGCATCTCCGTGATACCTTTGCACCGTTGGTGGTCCGCTACGTGGATTTAATGGAATCCTCAATAGCTCAATCGATTCATAAAGGGTTTGAGAAGGAGCGCTGGGAGAGCAAAGGGTAGGTATCTGTTAACTTTTATTCAGATTTTAGCATACAATATCGCATCTAAGGTCATATTTCCAAATAGCTTTCTCCATATTCTACATACATACTTATACCCACATGCATAATATGTATATAAAACATAAGACTTGTACCGGAAAGGGAAAATTACAAGAAAAATTAAAAAAAAAAATGAAATTCTTACGCTTATACGCATATATATATATATATATATATGTATGTAGGTATGTATTAGAGCTGGAAACAATCGATAGTGTGCCCACAACTAAATATATTTTCGATAGAAGTGACTTATCGATAAAATTGTTAAATGAAAATTCGGAAATTATAAACTGCAAAGGAATAGGAGGAGGGTTCATAACGGTTTGTGATTGTCGATCGATAATGGAAAATAGCTCAAAAGCCCAGCTCTAGTATGTACTATATAGTGTGTTAAAAATAAATAAAACATGCAATTGGAATATACATATATAGAGTGCGGAGAACCCTCAACGTTGTTAATCTTTGTGCACTTTCTACCGACTCACTTCATATTTAGCAACTCAATGCCGTTCACATCTTTCTATTTACCCTATTTCTGTTAAAACTTCAGGATTAACGCCGCCTTGAATCCAACCGCATTAAACAATGCAGCCCAAGCGCTAAACACGGCAGCTCTCAACCCGGCGGCACTGCTCAGCGGCAAGAAAGATCAAGTCAATTTCTATGTGCCGAAGCTACCAAGGCGCACAGCCGCAGCCGCAGCTGCCGCTGATGAAATGAGGTTTTTAATTGATTTGATGCACCTAACAAACAATCAACCTTACGTAGCGTACTATTCTCAAAAAACAAATAAACAAAACAAAACAAAACAATAACAATAACAAATACAAATACAAATATATATTCAATAGTATTTCTCTTTGCATTTTGTTTTCTGCCAATTGTCATGCATTGCATTGCCCAAGAGTTGATTTTTCTAGATTTTTAGCCAGCATAACTCTTACTTATGCATATCACAAATTTAAATATACATACATGAAAATGTTAAATAATGTAAATTTTATATGTATGCTAACAATAACTTACAACTTTACTACTATATAACGCCATTCATTTAATCGTACTATATAACATACTAAATATACATATTACTGCCACCTCCATCACCAAAATTTGCTGATTGCTCCATAAATATGTATGCATTCACCATGTGAATTCATATAACCATAACTAATTAATAGTATATATTTTATTTGTTTGTTGTCTTTTTTTTTAGTTTTGTCATATTCAGTATCCGACTGAAGAGAAATATATATCAAAATAAATATATTTGACGATTTCACGAGAAATCACATTGTGTCAGTCTCAGTCTCAATTTCAAGTTCAATTCTTTTGTGATCTAAATATTTATTAGTTGTGTCGAATGGACTAGTCGAGAGTGCTCAACTTAAAGATACTCTGCACTGATGTCAAAAGTTCCTCCGCACTACAAACAATAGATAGAAAATCTGATATACAGTGATTTTTATTATTAAAATTAAATATACTTATTTTTGATAATTTTTTTATAAATTACTTAAAATAATTACACTATCACGAACATTTGAGAGTAAAATTCAAAAATAAAAATTAATTTGTGTAAAATTAATCACAATAGTTTCAAGAACAAGAATTGCAAATATATATATTGCCATTTTGTAGATTTATTATAATCTAAAATGCATTTTATATTTTTTGCGGAATTAGTGACCAAATTTACCTGAAAACTGACTCTCTTTTGTTTTGTTTTGTTTTGTTTTTGTTGATCATAGATCGAATAAATATTATAAATGGTTTTATGGTAAAAATCAGAATTATCTATTACAAGTTAAATTCAAATATATCAAGAAAGAAATGACTATCTTCGGCTTACTGAAGCTATATAGCCTTACAATTGTATTCTAAGAAAATTTTGAATACTCGACCGATTTTGCCTATGGCAGCTAAATAATATAGTTGTTCAGATGTACAAATCATAATTCAACTGTTGAGTTTTTTCGATATCTAGAAAAACAAGAAAGTTTTTCATACAAGCACTTTTCTTGAAAATTAAGTGTCTCCGATTGTTCCTATGGCAGCTACACGATATAGTGATCCGATCGGGCTGATTTTAACACACAAACTAAATATAAGAACAAACTGCATCTATGCCAAATTTTTTTCAAGATAACTCAAAGATAAAGCCTAAAAATGTTGCATAGAAACAGACGGACGACGGACTTGGCTATATCGATTATCGATTATGTATAAGATTATAATAACTTTTTGCAAGGGTATATACAAATCAACAAAAACAAAATTATAAAAATCATTTATAATATTTATATGTTAATTTTTACAAAATATGCCTGTATATCAGAAATAATTATTTGAAGTAATTTGCAAAATAAAAATAAAAATCAAAAATAATAATTATTATTAATAATTTTGGATCCGATCGCTATTTTCTGGAACGATGTTCACAATTATAATTACGACAATTCGGGCTAAGTAAGGTTTTGAATTTTGTGGATGCGACCACACCAAATTGCAAATAAACCTGATCGGAGTACAGATCTTATAAAACAAACTTTAGTGTCCTTTTAGTGTAAATTCTTGATTCTTATTTTAGCTCCTAAAACTATGTTACAAATCATTCTGGAATGTGTAGTGGAATAATATATATATAAATCGGACGGACGGTTAGATCGAAACGCTTTTTAATGTTAAAAAAGAATGTAGTATATACTTTATAGTGTCGGAGATGCCTCCTTCTGCTTGTTACATACGTTTGCACAACTTTATTGTATCCGTTTTACCGAATATTATATTATTTGGTACAGGGTATAATTAGTTACCAGCTCTTCATATAATTTATACATTGTGCGTGCGCTTTCTACCTATAAATAACATTATCAATATTAATACAAGTGCAATACACCTTTAATCAGTATTAGCAATAGTTGTAGTACTTATAAGTTTCACAGTTAATGTAGTTGCATTGCTTGCTTAAAGTTAATCGTCGATATATATAATTATTATTCTGTTAGTTGAATTATGTTATTAAATAGATAGCGTCACATGTACAACATATATGTACATATATCTATATATATATTTAAATTAGGGACCGTAAATAAAAATTATGTTTTTTTTCTAAATTCAAAATTCATTCAATTGTAATATCTGGAGGGTGACCAATTAGATAATAGAATCCTCTAACCATGATTTGAAATTTTTTAATTTTCTTTATAATTCTTCATTTAATCTTCATTTAAAAAGCTTTAGAAATAGCAATTACTTTCTTATATTATGGCCGCAATTCCAAAAATTATCTTGGGGTGATTTCTTCGGTTTCACTTTATAAGGGATAGGCAACAACATTTACATATATCCCAATATAAAAGCACTTGTTGAAAAAAAAGATTTTTATGATTACACTCAGGAAACAAGCGATATTTCTTGTGATTCTTAATAAACTTAAAAAATTGTCGTTATTATTATTAAGGCAATTGGAAAAAAATCAAAGAATAATTACACTATGCAACAGCATTTTTTATTACAATCTTTTTAGAGTCGATTAATATATTAAATGGGAATTGCCGGCACCGTTTACATGACAAACGAAAAAACTAGATTGTCGTATTTTTAAAAGTCAGCTTTGGTAGTCTAAAAATAATTCCGAACATTGTTTAATAATATTAAAGGTGTTTATCTTTTTTCAAAGGTAATAAAATGGTTTTCAATTTATTTTTCGACTTCTTCAGAGTTTTTAAAAATATCATAATCTCCCCACATTGAACATTTTTACACAAAAATTAAAAATTTTAATTTCCCTCTCCTAAGCTAAATACTTTTATATTTTCCGATTGATATTTTAAAAAAATTTAGTTATTTTATATTTAGTAAACCTACAGATCCAAAAAGTGATACAAAAAACCAAAATTCAAATTTTCGAAAAAAAATTGCACAAGTAATACCTGTTTTGAAAATGGGCATATTTTTCATTTCAGTCTCTAATAACTTCTAAGCGAAAAATCGAATTAAAAAATTGTATAGCAGGACCATATTATTTCCATTAAAAAAATATATAAACAGTTTTAACATCAATAAATTATGTTCGGAGCTATAAATCTACCGTTTTGAAAAGTCGTAGACATAGCTTTTTTCGATTATCTCGAAACGGTTACATATATTTCGACTTTAAAAAGTTTTTAATTTTAAAATTTTTTTCAAATTGTTGCTTAGTGTAATACACATAATTCTTGTATACAAGAAACCATTTTTCGATCGATCGTTATATTGGCAGCTATATGATTTAGTGATCCAATCCCAAGCAGATAGTATACATATAATACAACACAGTATGTAATAAAATGAAACATCTGTGTCAAGTTTCATCAAAATATCTCAAAAACTGAGAGACTAGGAACAGACGGACTTAGCTAGACATCCTGATCAGAAATAAAAATATATACTTATCCTGACAATATAATCGTAACTTTTTTGCAGAGTTATAATAATCTTGCAATCGCTGAGTTTGAATTTTCGATACTTTCGAATTGAAAAATAGTACTAAAACTGAGAGACTAGTTTGCAGACGGACGGTAAATTTGATCAAGTTTATTTAGAATTATTTAGTTCTATTATGAATAGAATACTATATGGGTTAAATAAACAAAATGCAGTCAATGATTTACATGTTTTTATCGCAACATTAAGTTCTGAAAATACTTAAGCTAAATTAAAGTAGATTGTTTATATAATTCAGAACAATATTTTTAACAATTATAATTATCAATTTTTAATATAAATTCTTTATTTTTCGTGTTTTGTTTGCACTCAGAAATGGTTGTGCCACTTCCGAAGACTTGTTTTGGAAACTTGACGCATTGCAATCTTTTATCAGAGATCTGCACTGGCCAGATGCGGAGTTTCGCCAACATTTGGAGCAACGGCTAAAGATGATGGCCGTTGATATGATTGAGCAGTGTATACAGCGAACGGACTCCTCATTTCAGTCTTGGCTTAAGAAAAATGTTGCCTTCATATCGACCGATTATATAATACCGTCAGAAATGTGCGCTATGGTAAATGTGATATTAGATGCTAAAAATCAAAGCTTTAAATTAACAACCATTGACGGTATCGATCTGGTAAGTAACAAATTTATTGACGTTATCAAAACTGATAACGCACTATTCATAAGAACTTAAGCTTGAAACAGATTGAAAGTATTGCCGCTTGATATTATCGATTATGATGATGGCTTAAGTTAACAATAAAAGGGACCAAGTTTATAACTATCACATTTTACTAATTTTGTAAATCTTATGGTAGCATAAACATTATTAATTCACAAAGGGACTGTAAAAACTATTAGCAAATTTCGTATCGGTTTAGAATTCTGAAAATTGAATATGGGCATTTCCAGAATGGCGTTACGTGACAATCGTACGCCTAAATGTGAAAAAAAGCTAGAAAAAATAGTTTTTCAATCTTTAAATAAAAACAATATCTGTGCTAAGTTTCATAAATATACTTTGAAAATTGAGATACCTTTCCATATAAAAATACAAATTTGGCAACATTTTCTGACTTTGGTTAGATATTGCAGATAATCTTTGGAAAATGTAGAGGTCAGAGATACGTCTTTAGATGCGCTTGACATTTTCCTATATTATGTGGGTTATCATTTCCAAACCAGATACCCCAATCAGCAGCTGCAGCTTTTAGCGATTAACGATTCCTTACATTTTGAGTCTATTGCGTCTAAATTGGATACTGTGACGTCACAGGTTCGGCTCGCCAAACGCGTGACGTGGGCGTGACGTAACCTAGACTCTCTCAATCGTGACACAGAGCGTAGAGTTGCATTTGTCGAACCTTGACACTGTCATACAAAAATAAAATATGATTAATTTTGATTTTGAATTACAACTTATGTATGCTAAGGGTATAATAATTAAATATTTAATTTTTGTTTAATAAAAATCAATAAGAAGTGATTAATAGTTTTATTATAACTTATAACTGTTGCGGTCCCATTGCTTTCGTAACTCTAATAGGTAGTATCAGAGTCTATAAAAATAATATTATTTTATAGTCTCTAGTATCATATAACCCTTGTCACCTCACTAAGATTTAAAGACTGCTTGATAACTGTAATAAACATTGATTTTATTTTTAAAAACAGTACAAATTTCATGCAAAAATCGATGATCAAATCGACAAAGCGAATGTAGCGATGACACAAGGATTAAGTGGCAAACTTATGTCAGTGCTAGAGTCGACTTTGTCAAAATTGGCGCGTTACGACGAGGGGAGTCTGATTGGCTCAATTCTTAGTTTTACAAACGTGTCGAGTTCTGGGAAGGATCTCGGTCAAGGATACGTGAATTTTTTTCGTAACAATATGGATCAAATACGCGGCAAGATTGGTGATGATTTATGGACACTGAACTTTTTCGAGCAGTGGTATTCCCAGCAAATAAATATGCTTTCTAATTGGCTATCAGAGCGTTTGGACCATGCCCTACACTACGCGCAGGTCACGTCTATCGCCCACATAATAAAGGTAAAACCCTAAAAGTGGCTTTAAATAAAAATCTTGATTATTTTTATCATTATCAGAAAATATATTCGGACTTTGAGCTGCAAGGTGTTCTAGAGGATAAATTAAACTCCAAGGCATATCAGACGGTTGCACAGCGAATGACCACTGAGGAGGCAACCTGTGCACTGACAATGCCCGATGTTGCTGAGGGAGATGAGTGAGTACAAATTAATAAATATAGTTACAATTACTTACAATTACCCATACAGACATTACGACGATGTCCGTGACGGCGACGAGGATGATGCCGGAGATGAGTCCGGCGCGCATGCGCCCCGTAGTCAGCCAAAGCCTAAAACTGGAGCGGCTCAAGCCGCTGCTGTGACCAACGTGGTTGCCGGACGAGTTGGCAATTTGCTTGGTAAAGGCATTGGTGGACTTAGCTCAAAGCTAGGAAGTGGCGGTTGGTTTTGAATATTGGGGGAAACAACAATCTGGCGGATCTGGATAAAATCACATACTGACGTCCAGCTTCTGATGGCAGCTTCGTAGCTTTTTTGAGCCAAGTCCACAGACGCATGATTGTATAGCTAACCAATATAAATAAATGGATGAAAATGAAAATGAAATTATAACATACTTTCCTTCATGTAGTATATAAATAGAGTATTTAAACAACGGCGTTCTACTTAACTTTTAACTTAATAACAAACACACGATTATAGAAGGCGTTTCATCATTTTATGTAAAAATCAATCATCATCAAATGTACATTTTAAGCTAAAGTTCATTCTGGTAACAAATGGCAACTGATTTAAATACGCACTACCACACTCTACTCAATCTGTAAAATAATTTGGGCCTCATTTAAATTTAAATTTCACGTCAAGTTGAACTAGTCAATTTGCATAACATTATTACCTATTGAATAATTATTATATTATACATACAATATAGTAAAACAATTTATAACTAAATTAATGGAAACTAACTAAAAATACACAACATGCATATTTCTTCATCAGAGCATTGGCGGCTAATACGTGCAGGCACGACAACTTGTTTTTAGTTCAATTATAATTGAAATATACTTATTTATTTTTAAATATTCAATTTAATATTCCGCTTAAGCTTTGAAATATTGTTCGAATTCAAATTCTAATTCAAATTGTTCAATTTTCTCGTATATGTAAACAAGGAAATGTATCTTTTTGTTTTTAATGATTGTATCATATAACCCAAAATATTGAAATTTGCTTAAATGCTTAAATACAAACTGAAACAAAATCATATATACATTATTACAAGTGTTTTTTTTTTATACTTGTCATTATTCTTAGCCTCTATAATAATATAAAATTGAAAATATAATTTTTACTTTACCACTAGATATGAAATGGGTCAGGATTTAAAATTATAAGCTACATATCTTTGAAATAAATATATATTTAAATTTATATTGTTCTTGAATTTTAGAAAATGAAATAAATATGTAATAACTTTATTTCTATACTTATATTATGAAGAAATTTATTCAAACCTAAGCCTCTAACAAGTGTATAAAGTTACATGACACTAGATGAATTTATAAATTCCAATTCTATATTGTACTTACTTATGTATACACTCACAAATTGTTCTCTGTAGTTATGGTTACTTTTGATCAAATAACCAAATTAAATAATTTTCAATATTAACGCTGCTTTATATACATACATATGTGTATGTGTACACACATATAAATATATATACATATATATATATATACAAATACATATATACATACTTTATATATATACGAATTAATTAAAGTTTATATCTTTAATCTGAAGAATACCAATCTAATTTTTTAATTATACCAAATGTTATATACTCGTACAATTACATATAGGCTTATTTGCAGCTTGGAATTGAAGATGAAGTACTTCCATGAGGACAACAAACTGCCTAAAGAACATCCAAGGCGAGATTTTGGGTTTTCGACAAGTCTCCTTTGGCGCCCAGACAGAGTGTTTGATTCATAGATGAATCAATTATGTTTTTATGGCAATTTATATAGTCGTTCCTTGCGATCCCAACGAACCAAATATCAATATCCGTTAAGATTTGGTGAAATTTTTAAATAGAAAAACAACACATGGCTTATATGCTGACTGCTACAACCGATTGGGAATTATAGAAGATTCCATAAATTACTCACCGATTGTATAAAAAATAGAACAGTGAACGGTGCGTCATAGCTCACACCGCTTATTTGCAAAACTGGCGCCAGACTGTCACACACAAGCAGGCGAGCACACAAGTGTCGATCACGAGCGAGCACACAAAAACAAAATACATTGATGGGTTTTTCCAACCACACACGACCAAATTTCTGCAACAACAAAATATATGCAGTGTGTGGCCACAGTTGGATGAGCATCTCGACCTCACGTCAACTTGTACACTGAGTGAAAAAATCAAGTATATTTTGAGATTTTATGGTTTTTACCAAGCGGTGAATTGCAATATAATTTTGTATTTTTGGCATTTTTTTTCGCTCAGTGACACTTTTTCTTAGGCAGTAGACAAACTATGATTTATGACAGAACTGGGCCGGCGATCACAATAACAATACACATTAGGGGTTGCACAAGTTAAATTTCGCAACAACAAAATACACACGAGTGTGTGTCGCAAACTCGAAGTCGGGCGCACAAGTCCTCATCTCCAGCGAGCTCACAATAACAAAATATATTGTTGGGTTTTTCCAAGCGCACACGATCACAACATATTTGTTATTTATTAAGTAAGTACTGTACTATTGAATGCTTACATTTCGACAACACCAACCATAAGAAAAAATATTGGTAACTCTCTTGTCAACATGTGTGTTTTATTAAATCGTATTTGATTTATATTATTCTTATAATTAATACATCAAATTTATTTACTAATCTTATGTTGCTTTTATTTTTTAAGTGAATGCTTGTTTCTTGATGTTTATGTTTTTTTTTATAATTATAATTATAATAATAATAATAATAATATAACTACATATTCATAATGTGTATTTAACATTTAATATGTATGTATATAAGTATATAAATACTTTTTATATCTAGATATGTGTGTATGTAATTATTAACCTCTTTAATATGTATTTATGCCTACTTACAGCTAGAGAGCTATTAAAAATAAATGGAACAGTTAACCAATCAGTGTAATTATTGACTTAGCTTATTATTTTGAATGCAAATTATCAAAACCTACTTACTTACAAATGTATCTCCGTTTCGTGCATTTTTTATACATACATACTTATGTAAATGTATACATATTTGTTTTTAATTATAATTAATAACATACAGGTTGAAGCGAGCCAGTTTACATATTCAAAAAGAAAGGATTCATGTTTTACTAATTTTGAATTATTTTTAAGAAATGTATTGAAAAATGTATTTATACGTACAAGATTTTACATACATATATTTTGAAGCTGTAAAGTTATGTGTTTGTGCGAGTACAATAAAAATATGCATTTTGAATTACATTCATACTAAATTGAATTAACTAAACAACATACAGTACATTGATTATAGTAAACGGCTAACAATTTTGCTTATTTAAGCAATAACAAATCGGAAACTAACCACAACTATTAAATATCCCATTTTACACAGTGAAATCTTAGAAATGTTACAATTGTTTTTGCATTAATGATCAAAATAATATTAACTACAATTTGCTTGATGTCAAAGTTCGGGCATTGAATTGAATTTATTCAATAAATTAACAATTTTTTATTTTTGAGTAAAGAATCATCAGACAATAAACACCAAAGTTATTTAAGAAATTCTCCACTGACTATAGGAAACTTAATTGTTTATATGTAGTATAAGATTATAATAGTTACGGTCCCTTAATTTCCCTTTCAATTTATAAGGCTGATATAATTTTCGATTCTTGGGTGTAAAATGTGTGTATGTAAACTGATGTACGTATAAAAATTTCCAATTAAAAAAAAAAAGAGTCGAAATTAATTTGAATTCGAAACATTTATCTATCCCGTTTTTCTAATGTTATACAAATAATTACGGTTAGTTTAATGTTAAGTTAAGCTGTGCCTACACATGTACACATATGTACGAATATATGTACAAATGTACATGTATACTGTATAAATACATATTTTACATGAAAAGTCCAGACAAAGCGTCGTGGATTTTATAAAATTATTGACTTGAATGTACAAAAGTGTGTATGTTTGTATTATAATTATGACAATGCGACAACTTAGAAACAATATGTTTACGATGTTATTGTAGTAGTACAAATTAGTTAATTAGTTAACTTAAAATTAAATTTCAATAAATAAAACTGTAAATATTGCAAAGCCGTTTCATGTGCACTATTCACTAGCTAATTAAATTCAAATAAAATAAACACAGAAAATTGGAAGCATAGTTAACTAAAATGTAATTTTCCTTTTGATTAGAATAATTATTAAAGCTAATGTTCGGTATGTAAATATATATATATATATATATATATATATATATATATGTGTGTGGGTGTGTACTTTAAATACAATTTAGGCAATATATACATACATACTCATACTCGTATGTACGTATGGCTGGATAATATTGCATATAAGCTTACATGTTACTGCTTATATCTGTTAAATTACATTTACATACCCATTTGAGTGTGTGCCTATTTACATAGTTAATTTATGTAAGTAATTCGTGCCGGGTACAACACACAGAGCAGTATTGTAGTCTTAAAACATACAAATATCTATTTATACAGTACATAATGGTTATGTATGTATGCACAATTGTATGCCTACTATATACATTTATATATATGTAGGTTAGTAATTATAATATGCATTTAACAGTCTTTTTTATAATTGGCAATGACCTTACACATTGTTGTACTAACACATGTACATACATATATTTAGTTAATATCGTATTCATTTAATCCACATCTTATTTATCCTTCTGTATTTACTGTTTGGCTTGATCTTATAATCGAATCAGTATGTATATATATACCGTACGTTAGTACAATATTATGTTATTGAATATATTTTATATATATATATATAGTAAATGTCCATACATAAATATTTACATGCATTTCATTTAATATCTATTTTGCATACAGAAAAATATAGTATTTAAATCTCGAGAAAACTCTTAAATCTATTTTGCTTTCGTAGTGTTTTTATGTTTTGTTTTTCTTTATTATCATTGATCCATACACAATGCACATATACGTATTTATGTATCTGCGTTTATTTTTATATATACAAAATAAATATTGTAAACATGTTAAAAAGCATAACATATAATTCAAAAAACTGAAAGCATTGATAATATCAAAATTGACATCGATATTATAGATCCAATACTTATGTGCATACATACGTAGGTGATCAAACAAATTTCAATCTGGTCGCCATATACGAGTTCATACTACATACTTGTATCATATATTTGTGCTTTGAGCCCAAAATAAGAAGTACAGTACAGTACAGTATAAATAATAAATGTTTTCAAATTGAACAAACTCGAAAATGTAAGAATTATTATACCCTTGCAAAAGGTTCGCCTGTTTATCTGTTACTAGGCAATCTAGTCTCTCAGATTTTGAGTTATATTCATAAAATTTGGCACAGATACAGAATCGCTCCACTATATAATATAGCTGCCATAGGAATAATTGGGTGAAAAATAAATTTTCCTATACAAAACTGTTTTTGATTTTCAAGATATCAGAACCAAAATCACCATATCAATATAGAAATTAGCTCTGTACTATCAGATAGGGTCACCAGGTTCCATACGCAGATATTCTCATCTAAATATGCTATGCAAATTTCAAATTGGTATGTTCTGATATCGAAAAAGTTATCGAAACTATTAAATTACATTGTTCACCCTGTACTACTTTAACGTGTTACACCCTATGAATGTATGTACACAGAATGTTGTTAAATAAAACGTTTGCTTTCTAACTACAACTACATAAGCGGTCATGATATGATGAACAAAGTTTTTATACAAGAATTTTATTTTTCAAATTTGTTACCTATGCAGAGGTTTTCATTTTGAATGAAGCATTTCCGGACGAATCAACAGAGCTTTTGTCGTTTCTAAAAAAGTAAACTGAGGAATTTATAGATTTTATATGTAATAAATTATTAATCTATTTGTTCAATATCAGAGCACAATATCATACAGATGATATACGGATGCATGATAATTGCAAGGGCTATTTATCGGCATATTTGCAAGGGTATCTGTATATTTACAGAATTACGGAAAACAAAATGTATATAGTATGATATGCAGCCAGATTTGAAAAGGTCGTCCGACGACTAAAATATATATAAGTACAAGTACACAAAACATACAAACATATGCACATATGTATAAAAGCAAACATATGATAAAGAAGTATACTTATTTATACTTATGTATGTCCATAAGTATTTTCATACGAATACTCTATCCTATACGATGAATAAACCTTATTAAATTACTATATTTACATGTATACACACAAACGTATGTACTTCTTTCTGTATATATGTACATCCATACATACTATAAACATGGATACTTAATTTGCAATAGTAGCTATCAGGTCCAATGATCAATAAATTCGTACGTTTTTCTTAAGTTTTTCTTTATACATACATACATACATACATTCGAAAGACAGTCTTTTCATTAAATCTATGATTATACAAAAATTAAACAATACTGATATTTAAAGAACTTTTTAACCAAACAAATCAAATGTGTGAACAATGTGAAGAAGAATCAAGAAGAAAAATCGTTTCTCTGATATTAAATTTTTTAATTTTTTCAGTATGTATGTATGTTTGAAAATACATATATGCATAAATACATATGCTAGCATGTTTGCATTGTGTATTGATACTATAAATACAGTCGAACTTTCCTAACTCAACTATTATTTGATGAGAGATATTTAATACAGATATTTAATTCAACAATTATACTTGTGTAATTTGATCTCATAAAATATCTTTACGTTACAGAAGAGCCGAGTTATGTCAAAAGTATGTTCAGGCCTTTAGCTTCAAATTTCAAATTATATTATTTACATACATAATTACGAGTCGCTGATAACCCAAAGCTCAAATATTTATGTATAGTTGACAAATTAGTTTATTGTAGAATTTAAAATTTGAAATTTAAATGATTCACAACTAAAATTGAAATTACGAATTATAATATTTACTTCTTGCTTGAAAAAGATCCAATTGTCTAGATCAGTGATGGGCGCGTCTTAGCTCACCGGACTCACGCTGCTTACACCGGTATTTTTAAAAACTGGCGCCAGGCTGTTTACATTAGGGATTGCACAAGTAAAATTTCACAACAAAATACACACGAGTGTGTGTCCCAAACTCGGAGTCGGGCGCGCACAAGTCCTCATCTCGAGCGAGCTCACAAAAATAAAATACATTGATGGGTTTCTCTAAGCGAACACGCGAAATTTTTTGGGATCGACCCAAAAAAAAATTGTTGTTGTAAATGTTCTTGTGACTCACCCACGAGCTGATTTTTCGTGCCCATCACTGGTCTAGATACTTTTGACTTATTTAAAGCCGGAGAATAAGTAAGTTGTTCATAGAGTTATCTGTACTTGATTTGACATCTCTTCGGCTGCCATAGGAGCAATTTAATTAATGTGCTTGTTTCTGTCGTATGACTTGATAATTAATTAAGTATGTAATCAGAATGCTCTCTAATTTACAATTGGCCATAATTGAGTTTCCGAATGACCTTACATTTCCATTACATATTCAATATTACGTTTGTGTGTGTGTATGCACATATTTTTTGCAGATATATAATCGGATTCCTCAGATTAAATTACATTTAAGTAAAGGCAAAACAGCTAATTTGTTTGCTTTAAAATGTTGTTCAACTTTTTGCAATATTAGCGACCTTAAAATGTGATTCATGTCCTACTAGACATTCTTTAAATGTCTATATTACTCTGGACATGGGATCCAAATTCAGCTGATCTTGGATTTTGTAGAGATTAAATATATATTTATATATATGTATATAGCATCAGCATCGAAATTTACCTAATAATATGTTATTTCTTGTAGTAACACTTTATTAAATATATTTCGATCGATTATTGTTGATGTCTGAGCTGAAAAACCTTCGATAGTATCGCCAATCGCTAGTTTTGATGTTTATAGTTCAAAATATTGATGCTACTGATAGTATCAATGACATTCATAAACAAAATAGTGGCTTTTAGGTTTGTGAACATTAAAATAAAAGTGTTTATACACACGGGAATGTGTCAATTATATTAAATAAAATAATTAATTAATTGAATGAATAAAATATATGGCTTCAAATCAATTCATAGAATTGAAATTAACACACGTCGCTGCCCATTCAAAAGTATCGATAGCGATTGTGGCTCAATAAATTTAAAGGTAATCTTTGCATTTCAACCATGATTTAACAATTTTTTTAATTTTGTTGTTTTAATTCTCAAAAAATAACGATTAATCTTTAAGTTCAAGAAAAATATTAAGAAATAACGATTATTTCACTGCATTTTTATCGTATACAAAATTTAGCAGCATTTTTTTCTCAAATTGGCTTGGGTGGGTGCTCTATCAATAATATTTATACATATATCCCGTATAAAGCCCGTGATTGGAAAATTATTTATATTTTTGAGCGACAAATAACTTAATTAATATATTTTCATTCGAAAAATAATCGTTATATTTTAATGAAATTTATAAATTTAGACAATTATTAGAGTTATCTCTAAAGATTTGTAATAAACTTAAAGCAATTGAAGAATAAATCAGGAAATAATAATTAAAAAGTGGTTTTTTATAATCAGTACGGATCCCAATAAATATATTGAAGCTTTCTTTCATCGTTTGCTTTTCAGCTCTATATAACACATACATGTATATATAAATATATATTTATGTATATATATATATACATATATGAATATGAAGAGTACTTTTGTTTGTTTTTTTTGGCACTTATCCAATAATGGCCACATGTTACAACTATGGCGATAGGGGGAATGGCGACAAAACGGTACTTATTGCACGTTGATTGATTATTGTGAGTGTGAGTGTGAGTGTGTGTGTTGGCTTTAATTGCTTTAATTAAGCATAGACAATAAGGCGGGGCTCTACTACAAGTACTAGTACTAATTGCCAGTACTACTACAAATATGTCAGACTGCTACGAAACGCTAATGGCTCCCGTTTCAGACGCATTAGGGGTTGGGGCATTGCCGGTTGCCGCTGGTGGATCTGATGTGCTGCGGCGTTTTATGCTGCTCGTGTCGAGGGGTTGCACCACCGATCCGATGATACTGGTGCTGCTGCTGTGGCTATTGTTGCTGCCACCGCTTGTGGCAGCTGCTGCCAAATGATTGCTTAGCTGCTGTTGAAAATGTTGACTGAAGCTGCTGCTGAATAGCGAATGATGATGCGGGTGTGAATGGGAATGTGTATGAAGATGCGCATGTGCATGTGGATGTGTGTGTGGGTGAGGATGTGGATGTGGATAGGGATTGTGGCGCAAAGTGTCACCGCAGGCGTCAATTAGCGCAATACTATGATCCTCACGTCTCTTGGTCAATTGATTGATACTTAGCGGATTGTTTATATCGCGTGGATTGGCGCCAATTGGATTGCGATGTAAGGTGGTTACTCCTGCTCCTGTCACCTTACCAGACCCAGAACCAGGCCCAGACCCACTGTAACTGCTAAAGCCATTGGCTGTCGATGAGGTAGTAGATGTACTATTGCTGCTGCTTGTGCTGCTGCTGCTGACTGTGAGTTGGGCGTGGGTTTGAAATATTTGCTCTGGATTGCTACCAACTGGAACTGGAAGTGTGAGACCCATGCCCAGATGACTGAAGCGATTGCCAAGCATCATGGCACGCTCATTGGCAGCTCCTATACCATTTCCAGTTGACGTCGCCGGCGACGCTGTGCTCGAGGTATTTGGCGTATTGTTAATGCTACTTGTCGAGCCACTACTGGACCCAGATCCAGATCCAGATCCAGATCCCGATCCTGATCTTGATTGACTACTGGATGACTGTTCGGCATTGCTATTATTAACAGGCAGCATATTGCTGCTGCTGACAGTGGGCAACACAGGTGTTGCTGGACTAGTTAACATATTAATATTGAGTGGACTGGCCAGGCTGGTCGTTGTTGAGGGACTTTGCAGACTGGAGAGGCCGCTGAGACAGCCGGGGCTGGACAATGACTGATTCATGGACTCTGTGTCCTCCTCAATGTCTGGTATTTTATGTGTCATCTCGGCCTCATCGCCGCTGCCACAGCTGCCGCCTCCCAGTTCATCATCGTCGTCGTCGTCATCACTCATTTGACTTATGTTACCCGTATCATCCATGCCGCTGCCGTCCTCCTGGGCGCCGTTTCCGTTTAATGCCTCCATGTAGCGAATGCATTTTTTTTTACGTCTAGAAAAACAGATGAAAATATTGTTAGCAACATTTAATATGAATTCAATTCGTTATTTAAATTGTGGTATATGCAAAAAGAATGAAAGCATTCCACAACGAATGGATGGACATGACCATCGATTTAATACATGCTTAACAGAGGTGCGATCAGCCATATATATGTATTATATAGTTATATAGTAAGTACCACTACATAAAGGTAAATAATAATTAATGATCGTGCAAAACGTTCTTGAACAGAAAAAAATAAATGCAATATTTAAATATCTACGAATAAGCTGTTCGTTCGACTCGCAGTCAAACTTCAAATCAAGTCAAAATTCGCGGAGTCAACTAGCAATTTTTTTAATAATCTCTTGTATCGCTTTTCAACAAACATATCTGATGCAATTTCTAATTTATTGAAATATATCGGAAAAGCTAAATAATTATATAAAACTTCAGTTTATATTTTTAATAATCAATTTTTATCACTTTTCAACAAACATCTGATGCGATTGTTAATTTATCGAAATTTTTATTTAGGAATAAAATAAAACTAAATAATTAGATAAGACTTTAATTTGTTTTTTAATAATCCATTCTCTCTTTTAACGCTTTTCAACAAACATCTGATGCGATTGCTAATTTATCGAAATGTATCGGAAAAGCGAAATAATTAGATCAAACTTAAATTTATTTTTAAAATCATTTTTATCGCTTTTCAACAAACATCTGATGCGATTGCTAATTTATCGAAATTTATTTAGGGTAAAAAAGTTAAATAATTAGATAAAACTTCAACGGACTGTGAGTTACTTGAAAAAGCTTGGAATATAAAATTTTTTTCTCGATTTTTCAAATGATATTGATAACTAGTTAGTTTAATCATGTAAAACGTTTTTATGTAAAAATCATAAATAATATATTCAACTAGTGTTCTTTCAAATGAATATCGAAGTTTTTAACGAATAATAATTCTAATTACAAAATATCAAATAATATGTGAGTTGTATTTGTAAATAAATACAATAAATTCACAGCTATTATCTAATTTCAATAAATTCACGCAATTTCATATATTTATATTCATAAAATAATGCAAATATAAACAATTCTAATACATAATTGTGGATAGTGAAATTTAAGGTTACTTCCTGCCTCAACTGATATAATTTGAACTTCATAAATTGGTAAGGTCCATTTTCCAATTATGGCATGCAGAAATCATAATCAAAATAAATAAAAAATAAAAGAAACTTAGGATCAAATACTCCTTTAACATACTGAATGAAGTTGATATTTAAAAGTGTAAATTGATATATCGAAAAAACAAAACTTATTTTCTGGCTAGTGAAAACCTGAACGAACACATCGATCTGAATATACTACTATTAAATATTAAATGCAAGAATCAACTTTAGAGAGAAACTTTGGATAAACTAAACGTTTTCGAAATCTATTCTGAAAACTATCGATAATGTCAGTCAAGAGTTAGTCTCAATTTCTTCAAAATTTTCAAATTTAATTAACTTAAAATTATGAAATTACGAATTTGCATTTTGAACTTATCGATAGTAGAAAAAGTTCATTGAATGTTGATACTATCGATTGGTTTTCAGCTCAAGAATCGACATACATATTACATTATAATATGTACAGGTGTATAGAAATTTATAATGTATAAAATGTATGTATAATTTACATCATTAGTGGTCCTGACAATTTTTAGAGCGTTCGTTTTGGCATGCATAATGAAAACTTATTTTCCGAATATTCAAATTCAAAAATAAAAGTAATAAAACATAAAAAAAAACTCTCAACACGCAATGCAAAATAAAGAAATAAAATCACATTAAGAATCAAAAAAGAAATCAGCCAACAGCATTTCTGAAAGACTTGATTAAAGCCAATTATAAAACAGAAAGCCAACCACGTCAAAAATCTGTTTAGTTCTCAATAATAATATAAATTGTAACTTCAATATAAATTTAATAATGACTAGTTATAGAGTAAATCGCAAAATATATGTATTGTATTGTAACTTTAGCATGTATCACCAAAAAAAAAAAAACAAACATAACAATGACACATTGAAACATCATACAAAGGTTCATCATATAGCTGATGATCATCACATATTTCACAATTAAACGCAAAACACAACAACAACAACAATAATAACAATAATAACAATAACAAACAGCTCTAGCATAATGTAAATTTGTGTTTTTGTTAAACAACACATTATATAGTTATTACGAATATTTACTTATACTTATATATTGCATATAAGTATACAAAAATATTGCCTAATGAATACCGAAATATTTTTAACAAATGTCACAAGGTGCTCGAAATTATATTATTCTATTTATGACACAAAATCAACAGTAATAATGTTTATTAATAAGGTAAGCAAATATTATATAATATATGTACATATTTAGCATTCATTCATAAATGAAATTATTTTTGTATTTGATATTCTTTCCTTACTCAAACATCATTATATGCCGCATTAGCACAACTTATTTTATATATATATATATATATATATATATATATATTTTTTTTTATATATAAAAAGCGATTAGATTAGGCCTTAAAATTAAACAATTGTGGTACCAAATTTCAAAAAAATAAATCAATTTGAAAATAAAGTACTGCAGTAATTAAATGTACACCTAACCCCGTTCAACACAACTCCGTGCTAAAAGGATTATAAATTCGATCCCTTTCCCATTTGAATATCTCTCTGAAACTGATGCAATCTATGTAACAAGTGCTTGGAAGAAATTTATGTTAAAGATTATTTTAAATTGGTGTATTTATCTTTAACATTGAACGATATTTGAGGAAATTATGGTCAGTGATGTGACCTCCGCGAAATATTAGAATTTGCTCATTTAATTGAACAGGAAGGATTCGAAGACATGACTATAGATAATGTGCAAGAAAACTTCAAGAAAGATTCGCGTATAGACCCGGGATTTGCAAATTCTTATCCGCTTATCGAAAGACAGAGAATCTCAGACTTTTTTAAGTGAAAATGAAAATGTTATTAAAACTTTTATAAATACAGCGCTAATTTGAATAGTAAATCTATTTTATTTGGTCTTTTTTGAAAACTAGGAGCGTAACACCCTGTTTTGTATTAAGTCCATGTCTCGTTCAACACAATTTATACGAGGTTTTCTAGGAACGTAACACCCGTGCTTAGCGGGGGCAAGGTGTATACCAAAAATCTGCAGAATATGAACTTTGAAAAACACAATAAACTATAATTTGTACCTAAGAAATTGCTTTTTAATTTTTAATAACAATATTTAAATTTGTGTACTTTTGTTTTATGAATTGAAAGTTATTTTTATTTATTTATTTTTATTTAATAAATCAAAATTAACTATTATTTATTTTTTCAATTGAATATAAGGGAAAATTTGCAATATTTATTTAATAAATGTAAAATAATTATAAGTTTTAACTGTTATTTTTTGAATTGAAAGTAAATATTGCAAACTATTTTTTTTTTTAAACAAAAATTATTTTATAATTCAATATTAGAAATCGATTTCAAATATCTTGTAAGCTGCATGGATATTACATTGTATTTTTGATTTTATATAATTTACAGGTCCATGTTTATTACAAATTATTGAGTATTCTATTCGAATGAAATGTAAATTAACGAAAATTAATTTTTTGGTCAAAGAAACTCAATTAATCTAAATAGCTTCTAGGTATGACATCTCTGTACATTCCATTTAGATAATCATTGTTTTTATTAATTAATAAAATACTTGAAATTATTAAAAAATTAAAGCTAATGCGGCGGATTGATGCTGGTTATTTGAAAGAACAGCATTAATTAATATGTATATGCAATTAGTTAAGAATAATTAATTTGCATATACCGACTTATGTACATTGATTAAAGTTATTTACTGGCATTTCTCGAAGATTGATACTGAGTGATGGCTACTGTGAAATTTACGAGGCATGATGTCGTCCTGGGATGCCTGCATATTGCACTCGATTTTACAAATTAACATAAGTTGGAGGTGCCTGGGGCGAAAGTTGTTGGGAACTTGCGACAGCACCACCACCACCACTACTGGCGCCACCGCCACCACCACCACCGCCACCACCGGCGCCACCAGGTGGGATGCCATTCACCGGAACTGGTCCATTTCCATTATTGCTGCTGGCCAACAATTGCAAGTGGGTGTGCGAAGACGATGTAGATGAGGATGAGGAACTCGAGGAGGAGTTCGGTAGCATAACCGTGTTGCCCATGCCGGGCGTCAGCATGCCAACATTAATGCTATTGACGCCTCCCGGACCACCGCCGATTCCACTGCCGCCCGATGAAATGACACCCAAACCAACACTGGGACTGAGTAAAACAGCAAGTTTTGTTTGATTTGGGTCAGTTAACAGTGTCCAAAAAGTTATTTGGTTTAGCATTAAGAAGAGAAAAGCGATATTTATAGTCATCAACATAATTATTAACTTTATTAAAAGCCATGTATGTGTATATGTGTGTTTTGTGCTGTATATATTTGCCGTTATTCTATTAGCGACCGAAAATAGAGGTTATTAATTTGTAACTAACAAAAAAAAACACAATTCAAGGAACACATTTTTTTTTTTTTTTAGCATTTTTGAGAACCAAATTTACCTTAAAACAAAATACTGGTAATAGGTAACAAATGTACTTTTAAAAAATACCTAGTATCACTAGTATTTTATTTTTTTTTAGATTTATTAACTGGAATCGCCAAATATCCCCTTTTAACCGTTTTTGGCTTTTTATTCAGCCTGTTAGGCGCGCCGGCTAACCGCTAGCTAACCCTAGCAACAAAAAAAAAAATACTAGTGATTTTAAAATATTTCTTGTAAATACAGATTATAATCAGAAATATTATTAGTTCGAATATTTTACAAATTTAAAATTTTATAGAATGATTAAATATTATTATTTTTAAAATATTACTCATGGGCGTCACGGTTTATTTTCTTGGTTTAAATACTCATTGTTCGGTTAACTTCAGAATATGTTTTACTTTTAATACGGAAGTTCTATGAAATTGTTCACAGAATGGCACAAAACCAATATATATTATTTAATCCTCAATCCGTGTCCTTGTATAACAATTTAATTGTATATATATATAACAACCGGAATTTGTGATTTTTAATTTAAAATTGGTAATTTTAATTTTTTTTTTTATTTATAAAATTAAATTAAATTTAAAGTACAAAATATGGTCAGATGAGGAAAGTGGCATTCATCCTAAATAAGCCCAATTCAAACTACAATTACAATTATAATCAATTATAGTGATAACCTATAGAATTATCTTTTTGATCGCATATATTCTTGACCAGATCATTTTAAAGGATTATGAATTAGACGGAAAAACATTTTCGCTAAGACATTATATAAATATTTCTTCTCGAAGGTAGGTTAAAGATAACTTGATAAAAATTTTTACTTTTTTTATAGTTTTCTATTAAATTTTATTAAAAAAAAAAAAAAAAAACATTTTTAAAACACACATTAGCTGTTGCTTTAAATATTATTGAATACAAGTTGATATGATGATATGCTATGGAAACTGATGTGTGTAGTTATATATTAGGGAAAGACAGTTTATTCACTTCATTCTCATTCAATTGTAAGAAAATTATTTTAGTTTAAAATAAAATGCATCTGACAGTCAAAAATGTAGCTTTAAATAACGATAAGTTAATCGATTTTTAATATTCGATTCAATGAATATACCTATTACCCAGGTCTCAAATCCAAATATCCAATTTACATTAAAAATAATTATTATAATGGGTTTTAATAATAAAATTCAAAAATAGTTATGCTTGATTTTTACTTTATAAAATCAAAAGATTAATACCAGCTTTGATTTTAATTATTTGAGAGGTGAAAATGAAAATCAAAAAATTTTTATTTATATATATACTTATATGCATATTTGTTAAAAATCGACTTCTCTGTTATATATTACATAGGTATTTATCGATTTTGCCATATTATTATTATAGCAAATTAATTAAAATTAATCTGCGAATTCCACTATATCATTAATTAACGTTAATGATAAGGGGCAAATGGCGGGCAACTGTCTCCCCCTTATCTACGCCCTTAACCTAATCAGATTCCAAAGCACAGTTAATAACATTAAAAATATTTGTCGTATGTCAAGTCTGTAATTTATCTCATACTGGAAATAGTTTATAAAATAATATAGGAATATAATTAATAAAAAAAAATAAATTTTATTTCGTTTATAAAAATTTTTTAAAAATAATTTTTTAACATTTTTTTTTAAGAAATATAAATTGTCAAAATAAAAAATATTAAAAAAAAAAAGATATGCGCTACATTCTCAGACATTAACATTTAGTATTTGTACAGTGCTCGCTTTACCGTTGATTTTCTAGAAAAGTTGCAAAAATATTTGAACAATTCACGATCACAAAGGCACATATTAATTTAAAAAATTGGAATTAGCTTGAATCCTTTTGAATTTTTAAAGTGGCCCTTCATTGAAATCGAATGTTTGATATTATTAAAATATCATTAGTAAGGCTAAGTTCTTCATAAAAGTATGGCTATAAGAGATAAGCATAGGTCACAAACAATTATTATTTATATAAGACATACCATGGCGGTATATTCCCTGGCGCACCACAGGGTGTGCATTCCCTAGCGGACCACAGGGTGCTACATTCCCTAGCGGACCACAGGATGGCCCATTCCCTGTCGGACCACAAGGCGTGCAAAAAGGCGGGAAACTTTGGCGCAGCAAATGCAGAAACATATGTCAACTTTGAAAGCCTACATCTAATCAGCTATTTTTAAAATCTTAAACGATGATTGTTTATACCATCAATGGGATATCAGTTATGAGAAAAAAATTAATTTTGCCGGTAATCTCTTTGAAATTTGAATTAAATGCAGCTAAATCGACCGATCCGACCACTGTGCAACGGCTTAAGTTTATATGAATGGATATCTATTTTAATCAGATTCAGATCGATTAGCCCCATAATATAGCAAAACAAAAAAAATTTGGTGTCCTGTGCAGGGTGCAGGCAAGGACAAGGGCAAAGGGTTGGTTGCATGCAAATGCATTTAATTGTATTTTATTATTGTAGATTGTGACAGTAATTATTATTACCATTACTACTCATGTAATTTATAGAAATATATGTACTGATTTAT
The DNA here is from genome assembly GCA_035043045.1 of Hirtodrosophila alboralis. Taxonomy (NCBI): domain Eukaryota; kingdom Metazoa; phylum Arthropoda; class Insecta; order Diptera; family Drosophilidae; genus Hirtodrosophila; species Hirtodrosophila alboralis. The sequence continues at coordinate 70,844 of JAWNNH010000572.1, read as the reverse complement.
TACTATTTTGTGTATTAGGCATCAATACGCTTGTTTGTATTAATGTGAATAATAATATAATAGATAATTGTTTAATTGAAAGAACAACATTCCTCAAAGATTCAGTCGTCGTGTCCTGTATAAAACCAGTATATATACATATGTACCTGCAATGTCAATCCACTTCTATGCACATATGTATATACATATATTATACACTCAAGACCCCTGAGTTAAATAATATGGCACATTTCTATAGGTACATACGCATAAAGCCAAGTAAAATATTATATATGCATCTTTCTATATATAAATAAATATAATCTATCAAAATATGCATGTGTAACCAATTTCCTTCAAATGCTTAGGTATTTTATATCTGACAGTGTGACTCCTATATGAAAGATGTATATAAAAAAAATGGATGATATATATCGACTTATCATATAATGAAAGTAAGAAAGAACAATCACAATGATTATAAATGAATGTAGCAAAGTGCACAGGATAATCAAATATTTATAATAGCGATTTTTTACACCCTGTACACATTTGAAATGCGTTAAAGGGTGTCATAAAACTTATAAAACAGACATAACGAGGCATCTCCGACCACACATAGATATAAACAAAAAAAATCATGTACGGATACTCTTTGCAATTCAATCATTATTTGAATATTTTCATTTATAAAGGCAAGGTTTTAGTGACGTTGGATTGTTAAATTAAATTCTAATAAAAAGGTTACTGAAGAGACTTGCTTGGCAGCAGTCGAAATAGTACTATCTAAACAGCCAACAAATTTAACTTTTCATTTTTTCAAATTCCAAAAATGACGTCAATCCGGCTAGATTTTCAATTTATTTTCATTTATTTTAGTAATCCCAAAAATAAATAAGTTTATTAAAAATCTCAAAAAATACAAAATTCATTTTAAGTAAATAAAAATAATTTTAAACTCAATATTTGAAGTTTATTTTAAACTCTTTAAATAAGTTAAACAAGTGATTTTTTATAATATAAATTGTTTGTGTTATGGTCCCTGACTTTCATATTATTAATAGTTTAAAAAAATTCATATTCCTCATAAAAAGCATATTAAGAACTGTAGCGAAAAGAAACTGCACACTGAATTTGCCTCATAACTTCTAAAGTTTAAGTAATAGTTAAACTTTTGTTGTTTTAAAGGGGATTCTATATATTTTAATTTTTTGTCAATTGTTAGCAACAATAATAATTAACAAATTAAAGTTTTAAATAAAAAATGTGATATCCTGAGCTTCTCGTTCCTCTTTCTTTAAGCATCTTTTCACAATATCATGATTTCATACAATTGGCCAATTCTCCGAGACTTCTAGTGGATTTTTCTCTTTTTCAATAAAATGTAATTTTCCCTCTTCCAAGACTGTAAAACTGGAATTGGGCGGTGTGGGCACTGACTTAATTGGCCCAAAATATAGATGATACATACATTTATTTGTATATTGGTATCAGCAGCTTCTTTAAATACTTCCATTGATAAATATTTGCGTTTTAAAAGTCATTGGTCAGAAGTCCACCTAATTTGTTATTATAAAATTGATTACCTTAATGCTAAGTCTTATAATGCATTTCCCAGCACTACGACGCATTCGATCATACAGATTTCAAAATCAATTTTTTCCAATTTCCGAAGGATTTTCATTTTTTTTTGAGAATATTTTTTATTTTATACAGTCTTCTTTTATACTTTTGCCATACACGCCAAGATTATAAATCTATTTCTTGCAACTTATTTTTATAAATCGCAAACTGACATTGTTTTATTTTTGTCAGTCAAGGTAAACTTTTTTGCATCCAGTGACATAAAACCAGGCTAAATTTATTTCCATCTTTTTTTATTCCGATTTTTAGATGTAAAGAAAATTCAGTGTAAAAGTGTGCAGTTTCTCTTCGGTACAGTCTTTACGTTATTTTTCTGTCTTGTAGTATTTATAATATTTATAATTTTGTCAATAAAAGTGTAACACAGAATCAGCTGCCGAAAAGTAACTATAAAAGCTAAAAACAAGATATTTCGTGAAATCGATCAACAACTCAATCGATAAGTAAATAAATCGATACATAAATAAAATAAATCCATTTGTTTGCTTGGATTGCCCTTGAACTGTTGCAGCTAAAATAAAAATAAACCTCTTCTGTTTATTGCCATTATTAGAAACTTATATAATTTCCTAAATAAATTAAATATGAAGTTTAACTAATCCTCAGTAAAGGTCCAAATATTAAAACTCGTCTAGATATACTATATATATTATCAGACTCTCCACAGTTTTAACAGCTTTAAAGATAATCATAGTCTCAATATTAACAGGCAAAGTTCACAGTAAAACAAAATTTTTTTTTTAAAGCTTTATGCTATTGATATTACTCATACATTTATATATAAATATATTAGAATTGTAATACCGCTTTAAATACATTCTGGAATTTAGTAGAAAAAAAAATATTTTAAAATAAATAAACAATAAAACGTAAAAATAATTAGATTTTTCTTTCCAAGTGAAATAAATTAAATTAATAAATTAATAAAATAATTAAAATCGTTTTTATCGATTTGTGGCAATATCAGAAATTTAAAATAAACTCGTTCTGCGTATGGTATACAGAAGCCTACATATGTACCAAGTTGTCTCCAGCTTTTATAGTATCTGAGATCTATACGTTCATAGAGAAATACGGACTGACAGTTACGATAGACGGATAGGGCTAGATCGACTCGACTATTGATCCTGATTAAGAGTATATAGTCGGAGATGCCTCCTTGTGCCTGTTGCATACTTTTGCAGTTTTAATAACCCCTTTAAAATAATTTTTATTTGGTACATGGTGTAAAAAAAAATTAATATATATTTTAGAACGTCTTTTTGAGTGCCAAATACTTACTAGACTATCCGCCTCTGACACTCTCTTTGTTAAGCTCTCTTTATTTTTGATTTATTTATCACAATAACTATTTGGTTCTGTGCGATCAAAAAAACGATTTTTATTATTCCCAAAATGAACAAGTGCGAATATCGATATTAATATCGAATTAATAACTACAGGACACATTTGGCGTTAAAAATCAACGAATAAAGAGTAAACTGTTTTGCGAATAAAAAAAAAAAAATTAAATCTATCTAAACACCTTTCGTATATAAAGAGAAAGTTGTGAACGTTAGGAATTTAACTTTTCAAAGGAAAGTTGATATTTCCTCTAGCCCAGCATATAATCTATCTTCTGCGTATTGAAAAAAGAAGATGTTGAACTTTTAAGCATAATTTGAGATAGACTTGATATTATAAGGATGTTCACTTGATTGGGATATGGCCAACTAAATGTATGTATTAAAATTTAAATCTATTTTTTTTTATCAATTAGATTTAACTAGGAAAGCTTATGTTTGTAGCCAACTGTAATACATATATAATTTTTACCTGGCTGTAAGTATGACAATAAATGACTGTGTATGTGTATATATGTACTATGTAGGTATATGTATATGTGATGAGAATATGTGAATAACGAACATTAAAAACCTTAGTTGATCTTTAGTTAAAACATACCTGCAGGGCTTACACCATTGATTCTGTTGGTCCAGTCCGAAGCGCGCCCGGCACTTTTTCATGTTGTTGCCTAAGAAATAAAATTTGTATTTTGTTTCTAAGTAGACAATATTATCAATATTATATGCTATGTATGTATTATTAATTATCATGGTTGAGTTGTTAGTTAAAGCATTCATTATTAGAACTAATACAGGCTAAAATACGTTTATAGAGCACGCTACTCACACAATGACATTATGGTATAAGAAGAAAATAATAATAAAAATATGACAAATACTTTTTAGTACTAGATAATTAAAGCTCCAATTAGTGGTATTAAGCAAGAGACAACAAATCATAAAGAAATTTTAAAGCTGAATTCCACTGACACACAAATATAACTTGATTTCAATTTAAATTTTATTATATACATAAAGAAGGAATGGATATTTCGTTTATTCTATTCTGGAGATGAGGTTGGGTCCAGAGATTTATGTTTTTATTTTTTTTTAATTTTAATCCAAAAAAGAAAATGAAAAATGTTTAAAATCGATTGTTTTCTAATAAAGAAAAATATTTATCATGATCTCACAAACGTTTTATTTCACAACATTCTGTGTACATACATTCATAGGGTGTGACACGTAAAAAATAATACAGGGCGAACAATGATGTAATTTAATAATATCGATAACTTATTCGATATCAGCACATAAGAATTAATTGTTTCATTTCTAATTTCTTGAAAACTTCTGATCAGGAATATGTCAGTGGAATTTCGCTTTACCAAATACAAAATACATATTAATTTTTTAGGGTGAATTTCAACAGTTAAATCAATTATAACTAGGCATGCACTAAATTCAATTATGTATATGTATGTATATGTATATATACATACTTATGTATATCCATACATATGCATATCTATGCAAAATTATTTTGTGCAGACGCTGGGACTGGGAGAATAGTAGTTTGATTGGTTGAATCCGACATACATATATATAAGTAGGTAAGTACATACAGTAATATTCGATGGATGATATGGGTGTACTATATTAAGATGAAAGATTACAGAAAAGTGTTTCGACATTGTAATTGCCAACAAACACTTTCAATTATGGAAGCAAAGTACGATGCAAATCATTTACAGGACACATGTTATGGTGCAGTTTTTTTTTATAAGTAAGTATGTAAGTAGTTCCTATAACTTTTATTTATTTTGTAAATAAGTTAGCTGTCCCATTTCTTTAATTATTTTTTTTTTTTTTTTTTGTGTGTGTTTTGTTGTAGGTATGTAAATTGATTTTAGCGAACAATTCATTTGATCCGTATGATATTGCTCAACCTCTTTCCAATCGCAAAGCCTTGGCCACGAAAAATTTGTTCGTTTTTGTACATATATTTTCTTTTTTTCGTAATTAATTTTCCTGATCAAGTTGATTTCTGAGCATTTTAAATCGTCTGGCTTTTTTTGTCTTTCTTGATTTTGATTATATAATATGGGCATTTACTATAGTTAGAAGAGTCAATAAATTGGTGAATGTGTAAGATTTTAACTGTTTGGTTGTTTTTACAAATATCTAGTATATATGTATATATAGTATCGGGACTGTTCCCAATCTCACTTTCGGCAAGATCTCGCGGAGATAGATCTCTCTCTCCATTAAATTCTACTACTTGAAACCACTTTTGACTTAAATAAATATTATTCATAAATTATCTGTTCTTTTGACAATGACATTGCATCACCACTTTTGTAATTCAAGCTTTATAAAGCTTTTTAATAGATTTTTAGAAGTCATACTTTTTTTGGGTCAACTCTGGACTGTTAAATGGTTTTCAACACTGCTAACGCTGTGGGATATTCGTATGGGAAATACGCGGGAAATGTTATTGGAAATTCGGCAAATCCTCGCGTATTCAAATACGCAAAGTCCCACGGAAAATGGGACAGGCCTGATATTGATTAACTTCGGTCGAAAGAGATTTTTAATCTTTCATATTATCATACAATTTACTCGACAAAATCCCACGCTTGGGGTTTAAATTTATTGTAAATATAATTAGACTATAATATTAGTATGAAAATTAGTGTGGAAAGCAGAAAATGGTGACTTTCGGCTGCTCTTTACTCATTACATTGATTGGTATTTTCAAAAATTTTATCAGTTTTATCCCAGTATTAATTTTAATGACTTGAATTTGAGGTCGACCTAATGTTTCAATTGGACAATTTTGTTGCACACAATTGGCAAGAAGAAGAAATCTTACTTTTTGTAAGATTTAGGATTTTTGGAAAATGTTTAGAGAAAGGCTGGCCATGCATTTTATTGTTGGACAAAAACTCACCAACTTATCGACTTATCTGCTATTGTGAACACACAAATTGACATTGTTTTTGATTTCGAATTTGATTTAGGTTTTTGGTTTTTTTTTTTTTTGGTTTGTTTTTTTTTTTTTTTTTGTTGTAAGATAAAGTACATATGTATCGGTTTAAGAAAATGTATCTAACCTCCTGCGTCGTTGGCATCTTGCTTCCGTTTCCGCTTCTTGCCGCGTGAGGCGTTTGTGCGTGAACTCCAATCGGGATACATCTGCATGTGCAGTTGGCGTTCCCGTCGTGCCAACTCGTAATACTTGGCCTGCTCCTCACGCCCCAAGGCATGCCACTGGGGATTGTGGGATTGATTGATTGATTGGTTGATTGGTTGATTTTCATATGCGAAGTAGTGTCGCAATTGGAAGGAATTGTGTGTAATAGTAGTAGTAGTAGTAGTTGGGTTCGTTTGGTTTGGTTTGGTTGTGTGCAATCGGTGCAGATTTGATTTATACGGATTTGTCAAATCAAATCAAATCGAACGAACGAACGAGGCGATCAATCGAATTGTTTAGTTCAGATATTGTTGCGATATGCGCAAATCAAAATTATGAAATTAAATAAAGATAGATAATATGCGGATTATACATTAATCAATCGTGATTATATATGCTAGTTATGTTACTAAACGACGGCCCGCCTTATTATTATTAATCAAATTAAATTAACAACATCACACCTGTTGGTGTGACGTCACAGTCGGCATTATATTGATATTATCGTATATCGTTTTATCGTTGAAAAGCTTTGACGGATCGATCTTGTAGACGGTTTCGGGATACGGCATGCATTCGCCAATTTCAAGTCCACAATTCAATTCAATTCAGTAGTATATATAAATTCTTGTAATCAAGAATCTAGAAAAATGATAGCATTAAATTAAATGAAATGTTTTCTTATTTTTTTTTTTTTTTTTTTTAGTATCTTTCCTGTTTGCTGGACTTTGCTTGCCAATTTTACATATATATATAAATATATATATATAGCATATAGTATTGTGTTCGTGTCAACGTGAGTGTATTTATTGTTTTGCCAATTAATGCTATGAACCCGCCCTCGAAACATATATATATACTTAGAAACATCAGGTATATATATTTATATTTTTTTCTACTTTTTTTTAACAGTGAAAATCCAACCATTTTATATATTTCCCAACTAGTATATAGAATAGGAAGCATACAAACGTCTTACAGATATATTGAAATTAAGGTTTTTGCTTTTTAAACTTCTCAATAATAACACTGCGTGCTTTGTTACTTTAAATCTACTAACAAAAAGAATTATAAACAAAACAAAAAAAAATCAGGTTCTTATAAGTAACACAAAAAAATGAAAAACTATTACATATTCTTCTCATTTCTCACACCAATTGAGTTTCTAAGTACCAAATCTTAAAGTCAAATTTTCTTCAAAATGAAAACTTCATAAAAAACTATAAAACATGTTTTAGAAAGTATCCTACACCCAGATCTAAAATCCCAGGAGTCATACAATAATATTAAATTTAAATTTGTTTAAAAAGCTTTTCTGAGTTTTATAATCATAAGTCTTAAAGAAAATTTTGAAAAACATTTTGGACAAGCTTTCATATCAAAAGCTAAACTTGAATCTCAGTTCAAATCATTGCAAATAAAAATGTGAGACTACATCCCAATTCTTGAAATAACCTCTTATTCTTTTTCTGAGTCAGGTAGAAAGATCAAAGACTATTAAGTCTCATAATAGAGTCAATGAAAGTCCTATAAATAATGCAGACAAATGATAACTTTAACCTAAAATAAAAAATGATTATATAATAATTATATATATTCCTAGCCAGCCCGACGAGTAATGTCTATCCGCACGTCTGTCTGCTGTGATGCAAACGGTTCGGACCACATTATTATATATCTGCAATAGGAACGATCGCTTGAAAAATAATTTTTTGTTACTTTTATTATGCGCTCATTAGAAAAATCCCATTTGATCAAAATCGGATCACTATATATGTATATAGTAGAAACAATCCGTCACTTGTAGCACAATATTGACAGCATTTTCTTCAAGAACAACAGACAAAGGTTAGCAGACTTTTTTTAATTATATATCCCTAAAATGGTCTTCCGATTATTCCTAATGATATAGTTATCCGATCGGGCTGAATTTGACATGCAAACTACATACGATATCAAACTTCATCTGTTCCAAGTTTCATCAAGATAGATAAAGCCAAAAAGTAAGCATAGAAACAGACGGACATGGCTATATCGACTCAGCTTGTCGTCGTGATCAAGTATATATATATACTTCATGGGGTCGGAGACGTCTCCTTCTATGCATTACACATTTCGAGACAAAATTATAATACGCTTTTGCAAGGGTATAAAGATTAAGCTGCATAAATTAAATAAACCCAAAATGTTATTCAAAAATCATGAAAATGTTTTTAAATGACAGAATAATCTTGATCTTAAATATCTTTCATAATTTCAAATAAAATATACTACAACAATAAACAAAAGAAAATCAGAACACAATAAATCCCTTAATTAAAGAGAGAAAGAGAGAGTTTTGATAATGGGACGATACTTTTAGAATATTTATTTATCTCAGTAATACTACCATTTAAATCCCCACGAAGGTGTTCCAAAATTAATCTTTTTGAGGGAGGAGAGGTGACCCAAATATGTGCCACCATCGGAAATAGGTAGAACGAATCTTATAAAAGAAAAAAAAAAAGGGACAAAACAAGGAGTATAAACCAGGATTAAAAGCCTATATAATAGACGCTATCTGCTTATATAGATGACATAGACAATTATAGACCTAGGTAGAAAGTATCTTCCATCCAAACACACAATCGATTGAAGCATTTTTAATCATTTTATCCCATAGAAATTTCGATTAACATTTTTTTCTTTTAGAATTTTAATCAATTTACAAGATTAGGAAGTAGTCTGATAATGTTATAACTGATCTACAAATTTAATTTAAATTAGTAAATAATATTCTGAAAAATAATATGACTTTACAGAATTTTATACAAGTAATGCTTCGGATTACCGAAGAGAAAAATTAAAAATGGAACGTATAACGTTTAATTAATTTGTAGTTCACTCTATTTTACTGAATCTTCTATGTAGTATATATAACTAACTATAAAACTAAATACGAATACAGTTTAACTAACTGCTGTCTAGTTGTCAAAATTGTGATTCATTTGATTCATTTGAAAAATGTTAAAATTTTGTATTTTTTGTTTGGTTTTTAATCAATTTAATTTATGTTTATGGTACGGTATGGTACGAGAGTTAAGTTTGTTCTAAATATTTACACAAATTACATAGATGGTAATATTTAATTTATTATGTTATTTCTAGTTGTTGTGTGGGGTTAGTAGCTGATGTTAAATGTGTGCTTGTGTTAATGTTAATTTTTAATTTTAATTTATAATTTTTATTGTTATTGTTATTGTTATTGTGTAAGTGTGTACGGTAGTATGTATGCATGTAATTTAATGAAATTGAAATTGAAATCGAAATCGAAATCGAAAACAAGAAACGATAAACGATAAAACATAAAAATTAAATGCAGTTAGAAGAATAAGAGTGTAACAATTTGACAATTTTGTGCAATACCTCCCGAATCCGCTGTCGATCTGTCTTTTTTACGCTTTTTCTTTTTTGACACGTAACCGTAGTTATCTCGTGCGCTCCACCCCGGATACAACTCCATATGCAATTGGCGCTCTTGCCGCGCTTTTTCGTAATATTTGCTTTGTTCTTCGCGGGAAAGTTCGTGCCACTACAAAAGTATCATTAATTTGGAATCAATTAGCATTTATTTACTAGATATAATATCAACTTATAGCAAGTGTTTTACGTTGACAACAAATTATAATTACGAGTATATATTTATTTTTACGTTGTGTGAAGCATTAAGATATTGGTCCTCTTAAGATATTCACAAGTTAGTCAGTCTGTCTTTCTAATAGTAGTTACATTGATTGCTTCAGAATCTTCATTTTTCATTTTACAGTGTTCTCTTCCGTTTTACAGTATTTCGTAGATCGAAAAATATATATAGTATAATCAATCCAAATTGGTTGTCTTATACGAAACCCCTCTGAAAACTTTAATACGATATTTACCGATGCTTTCAATTAATAATTATATATTTGACATTTCAGATCATAAATCCTTTCAGATATAGCTTACCCGTCGCCCCAGTATCTGATTTATCGCCGCTGACTCTTTGAGTGTGCATTCGGCTACGACTTTGGCACGCATCTCTTTCATGTAGAGCATAAATGCATTCAGAGGTTTTTTGATATGTGGTTTCTTTTTATCGTTTGAACTATCTTTACAGTCGTTTGCTTGCGAATTCGATGAGCTTTTGGTATCCAAGTTTCTGCAATGTAATAAAATCAATTATTTAGTATAAAAATACGAATATCAAAATGATAAAACTTAAACTTAAATTTTTGACACAATATACAATCCGCTTCAAGGAATACTCCGAAACCGAAACACCAAATAACATGGGATTCTCTAAATAAATTAAATTTATTAATTATTCAATTGAAATATATACAGGCCTGTTCCCGTTCTCACTTTTGGCAAGATCTCGTGGAAACGAATTTCCCTCAAAAACTCGCGTATTTGAACTCGCTTAAGTTTAAGAGCGCGTTTTAATTCCTGTAGCATAAAAATCAATTAAATTCTACTACTTGAAACCACTTTTGACTTAAATAAATATTATTCATAAATTATCTGTTCTTTTGACAATGACATTGCATCACCACTTTTGTAATTCAAGCTTTATAAAACTTATTAATAGATTTTTAGAAGTCATACCTTTTTTGGGTCAACTCTGGGCTGTTAAATGGTTTTCAACACTGCTAACGCTGTGGGATATTCTTATGGGAAATACGCGGGAAATTCTCGTGTAATCGAATACGCAAAGTCCCATAGAAAATGATTATTTCTTTTTTTTTATTATTTCTGATTTTTATTATACAATCAAGTACTCAAAGCAAAAATTATCCTCCAGGTATATCAGGAATTATTATATTTATAATAATCTACGAGTAGTCCCAGTAATGGGAACGGGTAACCAAAACGTTGCCGCCCCGTTCCAAGCAGAAATTTTTTTTCTAATCCCGTCCGATACATTTTCGATAAATTTTCCCGACGATCCCGAGTTTTTCCGAAATTTCCAACTCAGGGAAAAAAAATTATTTACTAGTATATAAGCTTTTCAATTTTAATGTTATTCTAATTAAAATAAAATATAAAAATTATTTTTCATTTGCGATCTGTATTTGCGGCAATATAAAAAATGAAAATATCGAAATAGGATGTCGGGACCGGCGGGATATTCGATATCACGCTTATCAAAATTTTTAGAAACCAACCCGATCTCGCCTGCACTTTTTAGAAATCTTCCAGTTTCCGTCAAACTCAAAAATCAGCCAGGCCCGATCCCGTTCTAATCCTATCATTACCATCATCCAATCCTATTTTTTTAACTTTAATTATTATGGAGAAATGTCCAAAATTTAATAAATTAAAGAGTTCAAAGCTTTTTTAGTTGCATAAGCGAGTTTTGGTCAACTTTGTGCATTTCTAAGAGAATATTCTCCATAAAATTAACTTTTCTTAGTGTAAAGATGCATACTAAAAATAGTTTTATACAAAAAAGCTTGCACACTTCGCAGAGTTTTGCGCTTTTACAACTTTACATTTAAGTCAAAATCGACTTCTATTCTTGTCACGTAACGTCACGGCTGTTTTTTGCTTATATATTTGAATCGGAAAGATCGATTGTTTTCATCTCTTTTTCTAAATAGAGTCCAGATCAATTGGTACTCAGATATAAAAAAAAACTTTTCAAAAATTTGACTTTTTTCTAGCATTTTTCACATTTAGGCGTACGATTGTCACGTAACGCCATTCTGGAAATGCCCATATGCATATTCTTCTATATTGTGTAAGAAACTGTTATAGATTTACATTTTTTTTAACCTGTTTCCAATGCTTAAATCGTAAGGAGCGTCCGATATGAGCATGCCATCACAGCTTTCGTTTACTACACCCCCGTTGCCGTTGCCGTTGCCATTTCCGTTTCCGTTTATGGGAGAAATGTTTGCAGCTGTCGTCAGGGCGCTCAACTGGGCCTTTAAAATGTCGGTAAGGGCACGTTCCTGAAATGCAGCTACCGCAGCAACTGCCGACGATGCAACTCGAATGGAAGCTGAAGATGCTACATCTGATGCACCTGTTGATGCTGTTGTTGATGCAGATACAGATGCAGATGCAGATGCAGATGCAGATGCAGATGGAGATGCAGATTGACACATGGGTAGACTGGCAATGGTGACAACTTTGTAGGCAGGGTTGCCATTAAGATCCGGTTGCTGACAGGTCGTTGACGTGGGCGTTTCGATGCGACGGGCGTATCTTGACTTTCTGCGATGGTATTTACTATTGGAAATACTACTGCAAGATGAAGCAGTTGGAACAAAGGAGCCTGAGGTCAAGGGTCCTGTCGAACAGCTGCTGTTGCTGCTTGTCGGTGGTGTGGCTGGCGTTGGCGGGAATTGAATATCGGCCAAGTAACCTGAGTTCTCATTATCCCGAATGATTGATCGCGGCGTGGCTGGTGATAGATTTAGAACGGGAAAGTTCTCAGCTATTTCCGAGCTGCTTAAGGCTTGATTAAATATGTTCGCATTTAATTTGGCCTTCGATTGCGATGCATATTCCAATATAATTTCCGCAGCAGTACTGCAATTTTCCCCAGCAGTAGCATCATCATTTAATCGGGCAATGTTTTTTGGATGCCAAATACATGCTGGCGGTGATGAGAACTCTTCGCTATCGCTACTTGCATTACTCTCACTATATCTACCTCCATTTAGCATTATATTTTTTTGGTTTTTTGACTTCTGTTGTCGTTGAACGACGGCTGCTGCTTGTCGCAAAATGATATTTTCAATATCTTGCAGCGTACGCGGTTTTTCGGATGCCAACTTGTCGTGTTCACTGTTCATGTTCTCCTGTTTGTAGAACCCGCCTTTTAAATCCATTTCCCCATCCAGGCCATCATTATTTAATGGTAAATCATGTTCAGCCGACAGAGCAATCGCTGCTAAAGCCATAACATCATGTGTTGGCGACGATTGATGGCTGCTCACAATTTTGTTATCTGTTGTTAGACCCAAGCGTTGCAGACTCCGTGAATAATACAATTCGGCACTGCTCCACTGATGATAGAGTTTACCAACTTGTTCCAGCATGCTCTCAATTTTCTTTCTATTACTTTCCAATTCACGTTGTACAGTAACTTCAAGGGTCGTATCTCTGTCTCGGTCTCTGTCTCGGTCTCGGTCTCTGTCGCCATCTACAGTTGTTGAAGGACTTAGATTCTCCTGAAATTGACTGCAAAGTACTGTCAATTGTTCCAAGCCTTTCTTTATATCAAATAGTACGTTCTTCTGCTCTCGAAAAAAGTAACACTGCGAGTCTTTAGTACGTTTGCTTGAATTACTTTTATCATTCAAGGCTTTCAAGTTGATCGAATCTAATTTCTCTCTTTCGATCGTTCGATTATTATTATTGTTGTCCTGCGATGATACAGAGCTTTCTGTTGTTGTCGTCGTCTTTTCACTAACCAAAGTTTTCTTTAATCCAGAAAATTCCCGACTACGTTCGCGCTGATCCTGTTCCATATCTGGGGATAAATGAGGCTGTTGCAAGAATTGAGCGTAAAGCAATTGTGTTGCCAACAATTGTTGCTGTTGTTGCTGTTGCTGCTGTTGCTGCTGTTGCTGCTGTTGAGAGCACTTTTGTTGGGAGAGAACATTATTGTTATATATGCGTGTTAATAGGGATTCACGATCCCCCCAATTGGTATGTCCAGCTGCATCTTCCAACTTTGTAGACCATTGCTGGAACAAATCATGTTGCTGCCGTAATAGAATTTCCGACATTAATGTTGATGTTGCCGTGGGCGGTACTACAAGATTATTGCTTGTTGGAGCATTAAATATGTGTTCCATAATATTTGAATTGGAATTAGACTTCTTAAGATCTTCACTGTATTCCTCATAGACACTTTGAAAATTATCCAATTGGTGGTTTGATTTGCCTTTTATATGACTGTCCTTCTCGGATGCTGTCAATGGTGATCGTGATTGTCAATAAAAATTAGTTAAATCTCATTGATAAAATAAAGATGCCATTCGATAAAATAATCAGAATTTGCACAATTTTCTACACCGTTACAAACAATTATTAAGTTTATAAAAAAAGCTCAAGAAATAGCTTTTAGTTTTGCGGTTAATAACTCTAGTTTACAGCAAAAGGGGAACTGGACTCTCATAGACTTTTTTTGATGTATATTCGGGCGCTGAATTCAAAAATGAAAAACCATTTTTTTTTTCAGAGAATGTTTTTTGAGAAAACCGAAAATGGCTAGTTTTTTGACAGTATTTTGACTAATTTGTTCAGATCTACATCAGATCTTGTTTGATTTAAAAAATGTTACACATGCCAATAGATAATTGTATCCCCTTTATGCGGATCGATAAGATCGATAAGATCGAATAAGAATTAAAGTCATTACAAACCCTCGAAGTTTTAAAATGTGAACATTTTTTGCATTTTTGAAAAATTGCCAAATTTTATTTGCCCTTATTAAAATTAAAAAAATTCGTAACACATTTTAAGATTTTATATTTTAGATAATTATTTTACGAATATTTAAAGTATAAATTTATCCCAATCGGACAGTAAAAAGACCAAAGAAAAAATTCACCTTGTTCATAATTTTTACAGTCATATTTGATAGAAACTTTAGCTACTAAGATGATTTGAATGGATTGTTTGCTTCATTTAGAGAGAATCATGATCCTAGATTGGCGTATCTTTATCTCATATTTCCGCTTTGATTTTTTCTATAGACAATATGTGAAATTTATTCTTTAAAATCGAATCACTGTTTTCTCTCTTAAATAAATAAAATGCAAAAATAATACAATTTTCGTCAGCGCTCGAAAATACTTCAAAAAAAGTCTTTGAAAGCTCAGTTCCCCCGATTGAATAAAAATTTGTAAACTAGTGTAATATAACACAACAGTTATTTGTCGCTTAAAAAATAATCTGAATATTTTTAAATTTATTTAAACATTTTAATATTTTATTACAAAATCAACAGCTTTTATTTAGATTTTTTTTGCAAACAAAAATCTAAAAAGAAATTATTGTTATTTTTTTAATTAAGAATGCAAAGATTGTTCTTAGAGGATATCTCTCTCCAAATAATAATTGAATAAAAATATTTCAAAAGCCAATTACAAAAAAAAAACCAAATAATTGTTATTAACGGTCCCAGAAAATATATCGAATGGCTATCGAATGGCTATCGATTGTATTGTTCACCTTCAGCTGTTTTGGCGATGTTTTCGTTTGCATTGAGTTGCGTTCTCCTGTAATCAAGCGATTCTCTAATAGAGGAATAGTCTTCTATAGAGTTCTTGATATCCTTGGCGCTCTTGATACTCTCAGTATCCATAACTTGGAGTATTCCAACCGTAGATATTACAAACACACTTGAATTTTTCAATTGTTTTTTAAAGTGTATAACACTGATCACTTAAAGCTCATAAATTGAAATATTATTACACTGTAAATTCACGTTCGAGTATCTTTTGTTTGCTTTTATCTCTTTAATACACTTTTAAAAAATAAATATTATTTACTTTTTCTTAATACATATGTAAAATGTTTCATTTCAAAAACAAGACTTGATAATTTGATATGTGACTTCTTCCCCATTAACTATACGATAATTGCTATTCCCGGTTGGGAATTACAACAGCTTGTATTGAATATATTTGCTGTTGCCCCTTTTATCGAGTGTAAGAAATGATAAACAAAAATATAAATAAATAAGAAAACAGGACACAATAATAAACTCTTTATAAGTAGCCATTTATATAGCCAAATCCTAGGCCTGAGTTATTATAGATACAATGATTTTTCTCCTTGACCTACAACATTCTCCATCCCTGTGCAAATTGACAAAATAATTTTTGGTATTGTATAGAGCTTTAACTATTTGAAGAGAGTATTTACTTTATCTCTATCATTCCTCCATGGATGCTGTATGTTCAAAATCCCTCTCCCAAGCACAATTACTTATTATAAATATATATTTCTGATTCTCTTTAAAGGCAACAGACAGGCGCAGTAGCTATAAGGAGAACCCTGTTGCCTGCCTGTTGCGGATTTAGGAGTAGCAGGAGAATATAACGAGCATGAAAACATTTTACATACATATTAAGTAATGCGAAAATTAAACAATATACAATTGATAAACTTAGGACATTTTGTCTCGATTTCAGTTTCCATTTTTATTTGCTCTTTGGTATTTTATTTAAATTAAATTTAATATATATCTTGCTAGTTATTTTCTTCTTGCAAGTGCAGCGATATCGCTATAATAACATTTGAAACTTTTGGCTTTTTGTGATAATAGAGTATTAAGTTCTCTTGCCGCTGAAAAATTGAGTGTGGCTGGTGAGAGTATCTCTATGGCCTGTGTGTATTGCTGACTTGATTTATGACTGATGATGCTTTAAACACAATTAATATATATATATACAAATATATATATATATAAATATATACATGTTGATGTAGATACATTTTCTCTAATTACAAATGAACAGCACATTGTGATTGTGATTGTGTTAATTTATTTTCGCAACTATTATTTATGCATTATTATTTTGACAAAGTTCTCATTGTTCACATTATTATCACACACATTTCACATTTTGCAGACACTTAAAATGCATCGTATGCATCTCGTAGATTTATTTGATTTTTAACATCAATCGCGAATTTTGTCTCCAACTGTAACTGTAACTGTAGACAATTGAGGGTCGACTCCTGGAAATGTATTTGATTTCAATATTTAAGCAGAACAATTCTTGTTTAGCCTATTAAGTCTTTGGGTTCTTCGATTTCTTTGATTTTTGCTAACGAGTATATACTGCCTGCCCAACAATTTGACGAATTACTTCCGACTTTCGGGGGCTTTAAAGCTAACTATTTGCAGTGGTTGCGAAACTCGACTATCTCATCTCTCTCTTATAGAGAGAGAGAAATACACAGAGAGAGAGAGAGAGAGGCCGGCGTGTGCAAAATAAATGCGCAAAGAGAAAACATTCAGTCTTCATCTCTCAGTCCAAATCAAAAGTTTGATTTATTAATTTGTTGCAACAACGAAAATTACGCGAAAAGCTCATGTAAGCTGGACAGTTGTTTCTGTTGGTTAAGAATATAGTTAAGACAGTTTTAATACAAATTATTAATAATTATCTAATATATAAATAAAATATAATATCTATTTTCGATTTTTATATACTTTATAGATAAACAAATAATGATTTTAATTTATTTTTGAATTCGTACGCATTTAAATTGGAAAATAAATATCAAAAAGATATTTTTTTTTGTGGTTTATTTCAATTTGAAAACTCTGCAAATTGGAATGTAATATTTAATGGCAAATTATTTCAAACTATAAAGTAGTAATGTAGTTTTCAATATTTATTTATCATTTTGAAATAAATTAGATAGTTTAACAAACAAAAACTATCGCGAACGTTACATACTTTCCATTGATGTTAAAAAAAAAAAATATTTTTTTTTTGTGAAATTACGATTAATATCGTAATAACAAATAACAAAAAATATTAATATTTAAAAAAAAAAAATTAATAACGGTAAAAATTTACCGTTGATCTGCCTTTGTTTGACCTCTTTTAATATTTTTAAATTTATTTGTTAGTGGTACAATGATATTATAGAAAAGAGCAATCATAACATTTATAAAAAGACAACAGAATCATGTTTGTGACTTGTTTCCCAATTTTCTCCAAATAAAAACTAAAATAATTGGTAAATTATTTAAATGCATAATAATTGAGAAATCTTGTTAAGTATATAGACTAATAAGAAACAGTACACAACAGATTAACTATACTCCCTATTCTACATCCACCCAAATAATTTAGCGTTCGCTAGTATAAACTGTTGCTGAACTGTTGACTATGCACTGTGGCGCCGCCTGTTGCAATAAATTTGATGTATAAATTACTGGCGATATTTCCCTGTATTTCAAAACCTTTACATACACACATTCATACATAAGCATATGAATGTGTATGAACGAATATTAGTGGGAAAATGCAATTGCTTGCATTTCATATTGAAACAAGACGGACATATTTTGTACCCTAGGAACAATCGAACTAAACATGTTTTTTTTTTTGGTAAAGTGTGTACAAAGTCTATGAATAAAAAGAATGTCACGACAGATCCTACGACTTACAAAATAATTATGCAATGTGTAAATGCAGCTCTTTAATGAGAAGATTGGGCTTAAATCATAGCTCTGTGTTGTTTGTCCGATAACGATAAGTTGGATATTAATAAACTTATTGCCCGAAGTATCCATTTGCAAAAATACTTTAAATATAAGTTTACGCACGTTCAAGATTTATTTCTAAACGATGTATTTCTATAACGATTGTCCTTTGTATTAAGTTTGTATGTTTATTTGTGGATATTAACATTATTAACATTCCATAAGGAAGAACTATTTATCAGGCCTGTTCCCATTCTCACTTTCGGCGAAATCTCGCGTAAACGAATTTCCCTCTACGAATTTCCCCCAAAAACATGCGATTTGATTTCGCTTGAGTTTTGGCTAGCGTTTTCAATTCGGTAGAGTATAAATCAATTAAATTCTACTACTTGAAACCACTTTTGAATAAAAAAAATTATTAATAAATTTTCTGTTCTTTTGACAATGACATTTAAACTTTAAACTTTAAAAAGTTTACTAATAGCATTTTGGTAGACATATCTTTTTTTTGGTCAACTCTGGGCTGTTGAATGGTTTGTAACACTGCTATGGGAAATTCTATGGAAATACGACGGAAATTTAAGGGAAATTCGGCAAATTCTCGCGTAATCAAATACGCGAAATCCCAACGAAAATGGGAACAGGCCTGTATATTCTTGTATCATCTTTTGTTCTCAATTGCTTATGGACTAAGAAGATGAACACAACTTCCATATTAAGTCATATTTTATAAACTCTTTGCATTAGAATATTTTATATGAAACTAGCTCTAACAAACCAATTATATTCTATCGGGTATGCTTCAGCTGAGATTTTTATTCAATTCGATATATTCTTGACCCAATTTTTTTAGAGTGCCAGCCAATAAAATTGCTACAGTAAAATTGCAAGTTCCTAGCTTCTACCGTTTGACCTGCTCGTGAGGTCCAATCAGTCAATCAGCTTCAAAATAAGACGGATTTTCAACCATATAAAGTATATGGGCATTTGCAGAATGGCGTTACGTGACTTACGTAGGCCTAAATGTGAAAAAAGCTTGATCAAATTTATTAAAGGTTTTTTTTTATATCTGAGTATCAATTCAGCTGGACTATATTTAGTAAAAGAGATGCAAACATTTGACCTTTCCGATTAAAAGATATAAGCAAAGCACAGCCGTGATGTTACGTGACAAGAATAGAAGTTAGTTTCGAGTTGTAATAGCGCAAAACTCTGCGATGTGTGCAAGCCTTTTTATATAAGAACCTATTCGTGGTTTTTTTTGTTTTTACAAGCCTTAACTTATTATTATTATGTTAAATATTATAATCTTAAATATTATTTAAAATATAAAATATTCAAAGTACAAACGAGACGAACGTGTTCTTAATAACAGAAGAGGTATTAATTAATCCGTTAATAAAATATGACAAACGTTCTTGGTATCTAGCAAGATACATAGATACATAGCAGACTATTCTCAATGATTTCAGTAATTCTTCTTTTTATACTTTTCCTCAATGTACAATACATATTTACACACATATATCATAAATCCGAACAGCTACAGAGTGTTGTGTAGTCGGGTATACTTGGTTAAGCATTAATACTTGTTACTTTGCAAACCAAATATTGTCAAATGCTCAGATCAAAAGCTTATTTTCGAATAGAATTCAGGAATTAAAAAACTATTTGACCATTTACTCAAACCACTAATTTTCAAGATGTGTATACTTAATCGACTTGTAGATGTTTCCTGTATAAAGTGATAAAAAATATTGTCGTTTACCATGCCCCATAAATATACAGAGCTTTGGAGATCTCAAAACAAATGTAGTATTAGATAACCCACATAAGTTGTCCAGTGTATAACCATAATATAAATTATTAATTTAAAAAAAACAAAAATTATAAGATTTTATAAAATTTCATCGTTTCATTCAGACTTGATTTGAATTTAAGGGGCAATGCAGTCATTCCAAATATTAGGGGTTGGAATTTAATGCGCAGACGCGTACTATTGAGAGGGCCAATAGGAAACTTTAAATGTCTATAATGTGTGTGTGTATAAATATATATACGTGTGTGTGTGGTGTGTGTGTATTTTTGATTTG
Source organism: Hirtodrosophila alboralis (assembly GCA_035043045.1). NCBI lineage: Eukaryota > Metazoa > Arthropoda > Insecta > Diptera > Drosophilidae > Hirtodrosophila > Hirtodrosophila alboralis. The sequence continues at coordinate 50,399 of JAWNNH010000572.1, read as the reverse complement.
TATGTGTGTGTGTTTTCAAGTGGGTTGTGGGTAAATTAAATATGGCGTCTGTAAAGCGCCCACCCAATGAACTATTGGGCTCTAGGGCCAAAAGACGTGTTAATGACCGAGTGTGAAAATATAAGATTGTTGATCATAAAAATCACAATCTCAAAATATTAAAGCTATTCAGTTTTATCCTTTTTTTGTTTAAATTAAAATATTAAAATTTTTCTCAAAATATTTAAGCTTTTTTAGCTATTTTCCAAAGTATTAAATATATCAAAATCGAAGCACTTTATGATTTATCTATCAAATACTCAAGCAATATAATCATTTTGCTCAATTAAGCATCTTCATTTGATTAATTTACATTTTATTTTAACTTTTATATTTAATATATTTCAATTATTTCATTTAACTCACCTATATTCATAATTTGTTTTATTTTTTGTTTGGGGGATGTTTTTCAATTTGTATGATTTGTTCCCAAATTAAATTGTAATTTACAATTAACTTATAATAATCAATATTTTTAAAAAATAATTTTGATTATGTCAACATTAATTAAAAATTTAAAAAACCCAATTTAACAGTTTTATATATTGTTGTTTAAATATATACTGAACTGCTTGTTTCAAATTCGAATTTAGCATTTCTACTACATTCCTGCACTTATCCAAATTTATAGTAGAATGAACGACTTTTATTTAATTTAAAGGTCTTCTGACACTCGGACAATAGTCTAATTAGGGTAAAAATATCTAGATTATTACCTTGAATATCGATTATTCGTTGTGGTATCCTGTGCGCCGCAATCCTGTTTGGAACTGGACGCCACAATCGCTGGATGTGAATTTAAAACGTGATGCGGCGTGGCATGAACTGAAGGCAACAGACTCGCCGAGAGTCGAAATGGGAAATCGCTGAAAATCAAATCGTTTTAGTAATAATTTTGGAAATTTATATAATAATAATATAGTATATTACCTGGATAGCGTTGTATTAATAGGTAATGAGGAGGGATAAGGGGTTCTAAAACTAGATGCAGAGTATACCGACGGCGTGTGCCTGAAAATAAAGAAGAAAAATCAAGTATTTGAAATATTCCCATAATTTGTAAAACTAATTTATATTAAACAATTAAGAATGCGGTAGTCGTCTATCGTATATACTCGACTATAGCACTCATATTTGTATATTCAATAATTTTAATTAGAAAAAACTTACCACGACGCAACTTGAGACATGTCGGGACTTAACATCGGATAAGGATATTGGCTAGCAGCAAATGGATATAAGGCGGGACGAGTAAGACCTAAAAAAGCAGAATTGTTCATAATTAAAAAAAAATAATAGTTTCATTTTAAAACCTTCATATACTTTAATGGTATCAAATTCAAGATTTATGCAAAAATAGTTTCATACATTATTTGAATACCACTGGAAGTTGATTAAAATATTAAATACTGCAATATTAAATAAAAACAAAATGGCAATGCAATTGAAAACAACTCATTTGCAATATTTTTGTTTTTAAACCTGAATAAATTTGTCAATTTTTACATATTTAATCAGTCAAAATTCTAAAAACAACTCCCATCGAATTTAAAAACGAAATACACTGCGCGACATCAGGTTAGCACAACCTAAATTTGAATTTTACAATTTCTCTTATTCAGATATTTCCCGATGAATATAAATTTTTGGGTTTTGTTACAATCATCTTCGATACCACACTCTTTGAACTCAGTTATATGGTTTGTTTTTTTTTTTTTTTCATTTAAATAGATATCATTGATTTTTCGCCAAATGAAAATCAAGTTTTTTTCTATATATGGACGACGGTAACGATTTTTTTTAAACTTTGTTGGCTTTTTCTAAATTTAAAAAAATTAAAATAACTTAATGAAAATTATTATATACAGAGAAAGAATTAATAGTTTAAACGCGCTAGGAATTTGATTTATTTATCTGCAAATTTTATAAATAATCGGTATAACAACAAGGATTATGTCCATTATCCATATTGTAATTAGTTGGAACATGCAATTGCATTTTTACAATAATAGATTGGTTTTGACTGCTGAAAGACTAAATATTCCAAAACAAGTTATAAAATTTTACGACTTTGCGGGCAGATTCAGATTAATGTACGATAATAAAACGTTCATAACAATTGTACAATAATTGATAAACAAACCAAACATTCAAGAAAACTAAATTTTTAAAATTTTAATTTTTAACGACACCTTTAGTTTAACTAAACTATGTTCGGAATTATTTGCACTTTACGAAAGCTACCTTCTTGAATATTCGAAAATCTAGCTTTTTCGATTATTATATATATTTTTAAAATTTTTTTTCGGAATCAGTGACTTATTTTAAATATAAATCGACTCTAAAAAGGCCGGGATACAAAGGGTGTAATCGAAATAGTGAGGCCTAATCATCTAGGCCTATACTTTGTATACTTTCGTAATTTATGGAGGCAAGAATATCTATAAGAACTATTTCTTAATAGCTGGGAAGGGTGTATGATGGTGAGGGGACCCATCATATATTATGGGACTTGTGAGTTATAATTATTGTCCTGAAAAATGTATGGTAACTTTAAAACTACATTTTGCTTTTTTTTTGATAAACCTTGATTGTTTATAGCCAAAAAATCCGGTGTTAAGATTATTAACTAAGCGCTTAAAAATATATATTTTAAGGTGGCTTTCGTACTTCATCGATCTTAAAATAACGAAATATGTCAAAGGATGGCTAAAGTGTATTTTTTATAAGGGCAGAAAACAGAATTTTAATAAAAACTAAGCTTACCGAATAAATGAAATATATTGTAAATTAGCAAGTACCAATCATTTCTCAATAGAATATCTTAAGTTATTTTAGAGTGGGACGAATTAAATCTTTATTAAATGTATAGAAAAAATAGTCAAATTTAAGTATAATTTAACTTACAATACAGAATATTGCTTAAAATAAATTTAAAAAAAACCAAATAAAGGTAGTGTGTGCTAAAATAATCATAAAACAAGAAAGAAACGGCTATCTTCCGCACACCGAAGCTATACACCCTTGCAATGGTCTCCTTAGAACGAGAGACCAAACGAGAACTTTTCGACCGATTGTTCCTATTGGAGCTACAAGATATAGTGGTCCGACTTTGTTCAATCTTGGTCAGACTGTACAAATCTTTAATGTACATCGATATGCCAATTTTGGTTTTGATATCTTGAAAAACAAAAAAGCTATTCATACAAACACTTTTCAGGAAAATTAAGTGTATTCGATTTATCCTCCATAGCTATGTGATATAGAGGTCCGATCGGGCTGATTTTGACATACAAACTGCTTACATCATCTGCGCCGAGTTTCATCACGATAGCTCAAAGATAAAGCCAAACAGACGGACATGGCTATATCGACTCAACTCTTTGTCTTGACCAAGAATATATTTACTTTATGTGGTCGGAGACGTCTCCTTCCCTGTATTACACAGTTTGTGACAAAATTATAATACCCATTTGCAAGGGTATAAAAAAACTGTGCATAATATAAAAGTTTTTCCGTGTTGCAGTGGGATTAGAACTAATTAGATAAATAAATAAAAATAAATGAAATTAGTTGCATTATTTCATAAAGCGCCCTGCAAAGTTTTGTCTGTTTCGGATATACTGTAAACTAAATATTTATAGTTGGGTGTGCGGTGCGGGTATTTGCGCTATTTAATCCTATCGTAACATATATAGTTTTGTGAACATTTGGTTATCTATAGAAATCGAGGGCATCAGTTACAGCCCAGTCCATGATGATTCGATAGCCCACAACGATAATATGCAGATTTGGAAGAAGGGAGAAAAACATGGGATTTAGATATTCTGCTCGGCCCGTTAAGAAAACGTGTAAATAGAGGATTATTTAGCGATTTTATTTCTATTCTCATGTCTCGTTTTCATTTTAATTGAAATTTTGTTGTGCCCTCTATTTCATGATGTTGTTGTTGTTGTTGTTGTTATTGTTGTTGTTGTTATTGTTGTTCCCCGTAACAATGAACTTCTCGGCGTTGTTGTCATTTTCAAGTTTTATTGTAGTATGCCAATGTTGTATCTAAAAACAGGCACATGACGAAATGAAATGATATGAAATGAAAGGGGGCACAAGAAAGGAAAGGGTGTAGGGTGTAGGGTGTACACAATCCACAACAATCACCCGCGGGCGAGTGCGTGTGCCGCACAAGGATAAAGATAGAGCGAGGGGTCACAGGACACAGCGACAAAAAGATGTCATTATTATGTGGTTGCGCAACATGTTTTTATTCATTAGGCGTTCCTTTTTTTTTTTTTATTTTTTTTTAGATTTCAAGTTGAATGATTCTGCCCGTATTAGTGATACCGATATCTTCCCCTTGCTGTCTAGCCTCGTCTGCTGTCCAACCCTTAACTCAAATGCACTTCAAATTTAGAGAAATATCAAATAATAGATTCGACACACCAATGAAACGCTTCGGATAATACCAATTTGAGCTATTCAAATGTTTCCTATGTACAGAGAAGAGTTCGTCAGCCAAAAACATATAATTTAATATAGGTAAATATATATATTAGTTTTATATATCAAATATACTTAACAAGTTTTAAGATTTTATGATTAACACTATTAATGTATACACATTCTGAAAATAATATTTTGTTTCTAAATTTTACTACTTCTTATTACAAAGATACTCTAATTCGTATTTATTATTTTTTAAAATTTTGTACATTTATTATTAGTCTTTATTATATTTTGAAAATTTCTTTATCTAACACAGAATTACAATAATTAATTTATTTATTTTTGTCATTATTAAAACTTTTATTATATAATCCTCTATGATTTTTATACAAACCAATTAAAACACTATACAAACAATTTATAATATTTACTATAAATACATTTCATGAACTTGCCTAATACGGCGGGGGTTGCTACGCCCCGCTTCCGCTCAAAAAAAAAAATAAACAAAATAAGCCATAAAAAAACAAACTATTCATATTCTACAATCTACAATCTGAGATTTTCATTTAATTTTAAAATGGATTTTACACTCACTTGCCGATATTTTTTGACAAAATTATTCCAGAGTGCCAACCTACGATATAATAGAAAGGTATTGCCACAAATTTCATGTTTCTAACTTTTACCGTTTGGCCTGCTTGTGAGTCGCCAATCAGTCAGTCAGTCAGTCAGTCAGTCAGTCAGCCAGTCAGTCAGTCAGGTTTAACAATGTGCACAAATATCAAAAATAATTTTTTAAATTAAAAGCAATAATAATTAATAAATATAATTACATAATACCCCAAAAATTTATTAATTTATATTTTAGGAAACTCCTTTAAAATTAATATAAGTTAAAAATTGAATCAGTAACTGTTTTTTGCGTTTCATGAATATTATAGAAACTATCGACAACAACTATCGCAAGGCGGCAAGCGTTCGCAAAACTAAAGGGTATTCACTAGTCAGTTGGTCGCGTTTCCAAGTGCCACATTGTCAACCCCGCCGGTCACTCAAAATGTCGTATTAAAGTTTATTGCTTTAAAATGAGAAAAGCCGGTCCCGTTGTCAATGCAGCCATTTCTGCCGTACTTAAGCTCTGCATATCATTACCCGGCAATCTAAAGAGGCATGTGCCGATGCCGATGCCGATGATGATAATGATAATGATTGCGATCCCAGTCCCAGTCCCAATTTCAATCCCAATCCCAATCGCAATACCGATTCCGATACCGATGAACAGCACGAGTTGATGGTTCAGGGTCACGAGGGTTGTTGCCAACACGCCACAAAACATCACAGGATATGCGAGTCGTCCTTTTACAATTGGAGTGCTGCGCAGAGGGCGGTCGCAACCTTCTACCTTCCTTCTAGTCGCTGAGTACAAAAACACTCCCTTGTCAGCACATACTAATAGTCCAGCAATTAGGCGTTTATATTGTAACGCAAACAGATTTTGTCAAAATACAGTTTACGCAATTTGTCTTTTATATTGAAAGCGTGTAAGTAGCTGTAATGTTGCTCTGTGTCTATGACAGGACATCTTTACCAAAAATAATCTCAACGTGACATTTTTCTTTACAAATAAAAACAGTTAGAAATTTTCTACTCCTACAATCTAATATCTGTGAACAGAATATGAGCATTTTCAGAATGTCGTTACGTGACAATCGTACGCCATAATGTGAAAAAAAAAACTAGAAAAAAGTCAATTTTTTAAAAGTTTTCTTTATATCTGAGTAAAAATTCAGCTGGACTATATTTAGTTCAAGAAAAAAAACATTCGACCTTTCCGATTAAAAGATATAAGTAAAAAAAAAAACAGGCGTGGCGTTACGTGACACGAATAGAAGTCGGTTTCGACTTGTAAAAACGCAAAACTCTGCGAAGTTTGCAAGCCTTTTTGTATAAAACTTTTTTAGGTATAATTATGAATAGTGTAAGTTCATTTTGCAGGCTATTTAATTTAAAAACCTTTTCCTGTTTTTTTTTTGGAAGCCTTAGTATAAAACGTTACGTGACATAAATTCCCATAGTACATTTTGAAGTAATGATTGCGCTTAAAAATGTATTTAACTCAAATGAAACACATATTTCCGCTTCAATATTAACATTAACTTACATTAAAAGAAAAATTAAGAAATTCAGGGAAAAAAAAGTGCTTCTGAAACATTAGACTACAAAAAGTGAATTTTAAGGAGAATATGCTCTTAAAAATGCACTAAGTTGACCAAAATATGATTTTCAACTTTGAAGTACGATAACTCTGCTAATGAAACTAAAAAAGCTTTGAACTCTTTAATTTATTAAATTTTGGACATTTCTCTATAATAATTAAAGTTAAAAAACGTATTGAATGACTATTTAATTTTTTGGTCGTGATGGACCTTGCTGTGGAAGTCTATATAAATTTTTTGTCTGGTCGTCATGAATAAAGACTAAAGATAATAAAAAGTATGGCTCACTGACGGAAAGTTAAGGTTATAACCAAAGGGATCAACTTTTCCGTAAATATAAAGATTAAATACACTAATTCAATTTATATTATAAAAAAAACATAATTTTCTCAATTGCTTATAAAAAAAAAAGATTAAATATTTCTTCTTTTTTTTGCTCAAAAAATAACACAATGCAACAATTTTTAAACCTTGAGAAATGACCCTATGTACATAAATACTCGAGTATAGCATCGCCAAATATTACAAATTTTGAAATCACCCCCAAAAGCACTTTTTGTGGGAACGCATAAGATTTATCCATACAGATTATGCAAGGAGAAGAAACTAAGTTTCAACTCCCAAACTATCAACTTTATATAAAAACTGTGTGTGACTTATTTATTTACCTACAAATAATTGTTTTTTTTTTTTTATCGCAGGTTATGGGCAATTAAAAAAAAAAATAATAATAATTTTTCTCTATACCATTTTTTATAAACCTAAAACTGAATTGTTATTTTTAAGCATTATCAATATAAAATTTTAAATTTTTAAATAATGTTTGAAATTGTTCAAAGAATATCCTACGAAGTATATTTGTTTAGCTTCAAAAGTATTATAAATGAATGATTTCTTTGATAAAAAACAAAATACAAAATATAATCGTTATCGGTTGCATCTAAATACTCGATTAATTTCAGCTTTTTAAAATATGTATGTACATATCGCATATAAAGGATTATTATTATTAATTTAAATAACATAAACCTACTGCTATATTACATATGCACATATATAAATCAATTTTCATGCTATATATTTATTGTTATATTATTTGTATATTGCAAGAAATCAAACCACATACAAATAATATTTGGCAGCACGTTACCCCCTCTTAAAAATCAATCAGGAGCAGGAGCAGGAGCAATAGCAGGAGACAGACTGTCAGTTAGCTAGCTAGCTGGGATTTTATTGTGTTATTCAATTATAAGTATGGCACCATTGTTGAGGATCATAATGCCATGTAATCCGCAAGCAGCTCTTAAGTGCATGCCTTTTATTTACGCCGTTGGTTGCCATTAGATCGACCAGCCGACCATTACCAGAGCCCTTAAACGGCCAACCACCGCTCCGCTCCGAACCGAACTTGAACCCAAACCCGAACCCCATGGAATAAAAGCAAACCAAGCCAGCGATAAGGGAAATTTGGTATATTGAATGAATGAATGAATATGAATGGATATATGAATGAATGCCGTAATCGAGCATACACACACGAACAAGAACAAGAACAAAATCGCATCATGTGCAATTATTATTTCATAATTTGTTTGAATTTCGCCTCTCGGCTAAAGGGTGAGAAAGTCAATAGCTTGCGGTTGGGTTACTCTGCCTATTACTGGCCTGAAACTTGGATTTACTATTTGTTAATTGTTTGTTTAGCGTGCGAATTGAAGTGGACTTAGCAGGAAGAACCAGAACCAGAACCAGCACCAGGCTGAAAATACTACAATACAATACAACAGAAGGAAAAGCTACCGAAGCTTTAATACCCTTGCAACCAGGAGGTAATTTATTTTTAACTTTAATAAATTTAATAAATTATACATCGAGTTACTGAGTGTAGTTTGATACAAATTAGATACGATAAGATTTCGATTGATTTCTCCCATGGATATAGTAATCCGATCTGAGTAAAACTTTGTCAGATTATATAAATAATAATACTAGATCGCGTTGGCGAGTTTGGTTGTGATATTTTGTAAAACAAAAATGTTTTTCCTGCAAGCACTTTTCGACCGATTTTTCCTATAGAAGCTATAATATATAGTGCACCGATCTGAGTAAAACTTTGTCAGATTATATAAATAATAATACTAGATCGCGTTGGCGAGTTTGGTTGTGATATTTTGTAAAACAAAAATGTTTTTCCTGCAAGCACTTTTCGACCGATTTTTCCTATAGGAGCTATAATATATAGTGCACCGATCTGAGTGAAACTTCGTCAGATTGATACAAAAAATTCAAATTCTAGTTTCCAAGAAAAACTTGAACAAAAATAAATTTTTTTAAAAATGGCATATTTTTAGGTAAAATTTTCATTTCAATCCGCATTAACTTTTAAGCGAGAAATCTAATTAAAATTGTTGTTTTGCAGGTTGATAGGCCATTTTATTATCTCTTCAGAAAAATAAACATAATTATATTTATTAAACTATTATTTATTATTACGTGTTGATTTTTATTATACAAATTAAATATAATAAAATTTTTATTTTTTTATTTTACCTATTGTAAGTTAATAATAATTATTGATTTTTTCTTTTTTTTTTTTTTTGATTCCATAAATTAAAAATTGACAAATAAATAATATAAATTATTCTGATAATAAATATAATCAATGGTTTTTATAATATATATAAAATGCATATAAAAATCATTAATGATAATTTTTTATTCCAGAAATTTTAATATACTATAAATATATACTAAATACAAAAATCAGATCGGTCGAATAATAATTTTTTTTAGAATTCCAAGGCTTTATGTCTTTGGCATCCTGCTGATAACACTTTTATATACACCATATACCCATTAAAAATGGTTTAAAGGGGGTCATAAAACTGTGCAACTGGTATAAGGCAGCATCTCCGACCATATAAAGTATATATTACTTGAACAGTATCAAGTCGATCTAGCCATGTCTATTTTTTAAGTAAATTTGTAATAATTATCGATAATTATCGATTAGGTAAAACAAAAACAAAAAAAAAGATATTTTCGCCGAAGTTATATATACTCTTTTATAAAATTTCAATATTCGACTGATCGTTCCTATTTGATATGGTGTTCGATGTTCATTAAATTTTCTATATCAATCAAAATCAAATCAAACTAATAAGTTTTTCATAGAAGCTAATGTTTCACCCGATTGCTCCTATGGCAGCTATAGGTTTTTAATTTAACTTGGTTTAAAATCGTACAAATCACAATTCTCCATCAAACTGTTGAGTTAAGTTTCGATATTTTGAAAAATAAAAAGTTTTACTTACAAGTATTTATTTCGATTCTGATTAAACTTGATGAGATTGTTCAGATTATAATATTAAATCAATCTGTCAAGTTTGGTTATGATATATTTTCTATCGAAGCATTATGTTATAGTGCTCCGATTCTGTTGATTTTGGGATATAAACTGCCAGCAGCAGAAAGAAGCACCTGTGCTGTAAATTTACTCAACACGTCGACCTGTTCAAGAATATATATATATATATATATATACTTATGGGATCGGAGACTTCTCCTTCTATAAGCTAAACACGTTGTGATAAAATTATAATTTCCTTTTGAAAAGTATAAGAAATTGTTTCAACACATTCAAATCGTTTTAAAAACTTTTTTTTCCGAAAATTTTCATATTTATTTCATTTTTGATATTCAGCTAAGCCCAAACATTTTTTTTTTTCGATAAAATTAAAATACGGTGATATTTAAGTATTTTGTTTTCGACACCCTATACTTAAAAATTCTTTGTTGTTTCTACATATTCGTCAGGAAATTCTATTACTTAAGAAAATATATTCCATTTTGTGCATTAAGGGAGACAGGAGACACTACTTCAGACAATGATTGCAATTTTCCACACAATTGCCAAATAATTATCATATTGTTCATGTCATTTTGAGTTCACGACGAAGCCGAATATATTTGCATTTTAATGGATGAAGAACATTTTCTGAATCTTATTGGCAAACTCTTCAAATTTAATTGGCCTACTTAAACAAATTTATATTCAAAATGATGATGTCTTGCTCGATTCAAAAGATTTTTGTTTTTAGCTATTTTTTAAATTAAAAAAACCGAGAATATATTACTCAACATTATTTCCTTCCTGTGAGTTCGATATTTGGCTCAAATTAAAATTAATCTGGGTTCATAGACCATTTTATGATTTAGATTTAAATACTTACCTATTGCCTTAGGATCCAACTGATATGGAGGTATTCCACAATGTGCAGGCGGTGGTGTAGTTAAGGGATCCCCATTATGGCAAAAGAAAGGCGGTAATCCAATTTTATTTGCCTGCAAATAAAATAAAATATAAGAAAAATATAAGAACCGTTTGTGCTAAAATATAAAACATTCAAATTCAGTCAGAATGCTAATGTCGAGTATACCCGACTACGTGACACCCTGTACTTAGTCCAAGATTGGCAGGCATAAGTATATACGAATACAAACACATTCAAATCAAGCTATACAATAGCGTGCCTTACATGATGATGATATAATAGCCTTTTATAATAAATGCAGCATTTTGAACAAAGTCGCATTCACCATTTTATCGATGATTGCAAATTTCAAGTCGATATATCGCGATAGAATCATTTTTTTAAATTTTGCTGTTAAATTTTAAATATCACACGCAGCTCGGGGAGTGCGAAAAAGTTTGGTTGGAAATTCTTCCATCAAATTCACCATCTCCTCTTCTTGGTATATTTGCAATAAAATAACGTTTAAATTTTCAACAAAGTTTATAAATTTTAGCATTTTATTATCCATTTTAGCATATATTGCTTAATTTTCAAATTCACTTAGCTGTCTATGTATATGTACAAGTAAGTATATGTCAAATCAAAACAAAAAACAGCTGATCAAATGCTGAAATGTGTAGTGTAAACAGACATTTTAGCATTTGGCATTTTCAATCAAAAATGCATTACTAAAACATTATAAATATTACTAATTTAACATTAAAAATGAACAGTTTCATCTAGTTATTAAATTTTCGAAATAAAAATAGTATTAATAAATGTTCCTATTAAAGTGACTTTGAAAAAACATTGTTATTTTGTATTGATTAACCAAATCGTATTTTCTTCTCTACTTATCATTATAGTATGACCGTAGTGTCCATATATTTTTAATCGAATTTGATAAGCTTTATTTTAAAAATAAAATTCAGTCGCCGCAGAGCATATAACACAACGCATACTGTGTTCCTATTCAAGTGACCCACTCGCAGTGTATAAAAGTCATTTGTGATTTTTATTTTGTATAAAATTAAGAAATGAAAATAAATAATTGCAATAGGCATATATTTGTTAAAAAATTGACTTTCTCAATTAGTTTAAGAAAAATATAATTAGTGACAGACAATTAATTTAACCTCTATAACTGAATAACTGATGAATTGAATTTTTCCCTAGTTTTCATATAATATGATAATAATATTCTCCTGATGCTCATTCATGAACTGGTAAGCCTACAAGTGCACTTGCGGAAAGTACTGCATCAGAATGACTGTTTCAACAAGTGAGGAGCAGGAGGAGGAGGATGAGGAGGAGGAGGTCATTAAACTTTGCATTTTGTTGACCTCCACTGTGGCAACGTTGACCTCCCACTAGAGGCAGGGCTCAAATGCGCAGATATGCAGATATGCAGTGAGGAGCGAGTGAGACGCTGAAATGAGAGAACAAAATAAGCAAATAGGCGCACGCACAGCAGCTCCCCTAACGGAGTCCACACTCCCCCGAAGCAAACTTATACATAAATATGTAAGTATGTATGTATGTATGTATGTATGTATGTGTATGTATATGTATATGTGTGTGGGTGTAAGTGTGTAACAACAGTTTCCTTAATTTACATGCATTAATACTTAAATTGTCCAAAATTCGATTGGTCCCATACCATTTAAATAATGTACTAATCCGATCAGTCAAATAACTTTAATACGAAGATCATTTTAATTATAATACATATTCTATCGACTTGGATACGCCACTAAAAGTTATCTATGTTTGTGGTTAACACAATTGGAAAATATAAAAACAGATTTCCCACGTGAACAAAATCTTCAATAAATTCGCACATATGCACAGCATATGAGCATTTCCAGAATGACGTTACGTGACAATAGCAAGTCTAAATGTGAAAAAAAACTAGAAAAAAGTTAAATTTTTAAAAAGTTTTATTTATATCTGAGTAGCAATTCAGCTGAACTAAAAAACTAAAAATTTTTACCCAATATTAATGTAAATCGATGGCTAGGTGTAATCGCAAGAGGAGCGTATACCGTAACGTTACGTGACACACTTAAAATTTTTCAAAAAATTTAATATATAATTTTTCTGTGACACGAAAGTTTATTATATTTACAATGTTGTATTAAACTTTGTTTAGATCTGAAATTTCATGCACCTGCGATCATCAGTGCAAATGTATTTGTATGAAATGCTGTTTTCCATGACGTTACGTGACATTAGAATATCGGTAAAAGCAAATCAAAAGTGCTCCTGCATCATTACACTAAGAAAAGTTAATTTTAAGGAGAATGTGCTCAATGTGCAAAGTTGACCAAAACATTATATTCAACTTTGAAGCACGATTACTCGCTAATGCAACTAAAAAAAAGCTTTGAACTCTTTAATTTATTAAATTTTGGACATTTCTCTATAATTATTAAAGCTAAAAAGTATTGGATGACTTTTTTTTAAATCGCTTTTATCGATTTGCGGTTGATAAGGGAGAGTTTCGGAAATTTTAAGCTTGATTTGTGCAGAGTATACAGGAACCTACATACTAGATTTGTCTAGTTCTTATAGTCTGCGATATCTGTACGTTCATACAGACGGACAGCGCTAGATCGACTCGGCTGTTGATACTGATCAAGAGTATATATACTTTATATGGTCGGAGATGTCGCCTATTGCATGTTACACACATTTGCACTTTTTCTATTACTCCCTTTTACCCGAGTGTATTAAAAGTCAGTCGATAGAAAAATGTTCTTTATAAGGGGATCCAAATTTATTATAAATATCGGTTTTGTCTTTTTTTTTTTTTGCCTGGAATCAATGATAGTTCATAACCATAAAAATGTTATGATCTGGTAGTAACGGCATATTCATAAATATTTATAAATAAAATATAAAATATATATTTTAATGTCGCAAGCAATAATCTCAAATGTTTTTCAAAAACTGCGATATCTTACTTAACTTACAGTAATACATGTACAAATATATATATATTTCCCTCCCTATACCCCCTATTATACCGAAGGCTTAAATACAGTCATGTGTTTATGTATGTATGATTGTATATATATTGAGTGTGTATCCACATATCTACATACGCATATTTATGTACATGTATGTATGTTTATTTCGTATTATCACTGATGTTGTTGTCGTCGTCGTCGTCGTACTTGTTGTGGCTTGATGAATAAAGCTACAACAACAACAACAACAACAACATACAAACAATAATAATAATAGCAACAAGCAACAGCAGCAGCAGCGGCAGCAGCGGGCACAAAGCAAGCGAGTCAGCGAAACCGAAAATATGTCTTTGATGTAGCCGCCGCTAAACGAATATAAAAAGTGCCGCCAACGCCGCTTTCCCACTGTTTCAAGCGCTGGTTCCCCACATCTACCGCCCACCGCCCCCACCGACCATGGTGACTGAACGATAAACCTACTACGAGTATGTATTTAGTACCATAGTTGAATCGATTCGAACGAGTTCGAGTTCGAGTTCGATCGAATGAGAGTTCGAGAGTTCGATTGAATAAACTAAATTGAACTGCTGAACTTATTTTTAAAATTATTAAATACACACTATAAATAATATTATAATATACAAATTATTAGTTAAATTATTTATATATTTTTGACATTTGCGATTGTGGTTTTAGCGTTTTTCTACTAGAACTACGGAACGAGTTCGAGTTCGATCGAATGAGTTCGAGAGTTCGATAGAATGAACTAAATTGAAAGAATTTTTACAATCAATACATACAATAAATAATACTATAATTTAGAACTCTAATGTTGTAGTTATTTTATTAATATTTTCGATATTGCGATTGCTTTTCTACTGAAGATGGTATCGGGATCACGCCGGTCCGGACGGATTTTATAGAGATTATGCGGGAACGGAAAAAATTCCGATAAAAAAATTCGGTTCCGCATGTCCCAAAATTAGACAAATATTAAATGTGCCAACATCATCAGCAGCAAGTGAGAGGGTATTTTCTACCTCCAGTGGAATAAAATTTGAAAAAAAAAATTTGTTTTTAAGCGAAAATAAAAGAGAAACAAGAAAGAAACGGCTACCCTCGTCGAGCCGAAGCTATATACCCTTGCAATGGTATTCTAAAAAAACTTTTAACTCTCAACCGATTGTTCCTATGGCATTTTATCACATAGTAAAGTTTTTCTATATCGATATGGTGAGTTTGGTTCTGAAATCTTTCAAATCAAATAAGTTTTTCATAGAAGAACTAATTTTGACCCAATTGTTCCTATTGCAGCTATATTATAGATTGGTCCAATTTTGATCAAACTTGGTCAGATTGTACAAATCATAACTCTACATCGATTAGTCAAGTTTGGGTTCGTTATATTGAAAAAAAAAAATGTTTGAGCCGATATTTTAAAGGGTCAGAGACGTCTCCTCCAATGCATTATACATTATTTGACAAAATTATAATACCCTTATACAAGAGTATAAAATTGCTACAAATATTTTGAATTATAAAAAATAAGTTATTTAATTATTAATATTATTATTTTATATTTTACACCCTGTATTTAGGTTCCTCCATACCCTACGTATACAGTTATAAGACCGGTTCTTGCTAACTTTTAATTTGAATACCTTTGCGAAAGGGTGTTATAAGTTTGTCACGAAATGTGGGAATAAAAATCAGAAAATGTATACGATATATATAAGTGTATGTTTATTGATTTTAATATACTGTATTTCTGTACCTGTAATCCTCAAAAGGTTTAAACACATGAAAAATATTTACATACATATATATACTTGCAATATATATAAATCGATATGTTATAGAGAAATGAAGCAATTGTTAATGAGATTAAAATGGTTTCTATAAGAAATAACTTTCTTAAAGTATTTTTACTTTAAAATGGAAAAAGGGTTTGCTTAGATGCTGTCGGAACGAAATTGGACGCCATTGTTTAAAAAGTGAACTGCAGCGGATGATTTTGGGGGTTGTTCTTTGTCTCTCATTAAGAGGCACGTCAGCACTCGGTGGAGCAGGGCCTGGGCAGGGGTGGAAGCATTGAAGGAGGCAGGCAGGGGGGAGGGGGCTTTGCTTGTTGCTACTGCTTGAATTCGTAGTTGTGGTAGTCGGCGCGCTTTTTTAGATTGCTTCCTGAGTTCGGAACACACCACACCACACGCCACACGCATACTACTCAGAAATCTGTGTTTCAATATATATATATATATATATATATGTGTGTGTGTGTGTGTGTGTGTGTGTGTGTGTGTAGTGGATGAGAGTCCGTTGATTATGTTTGCATACGTGAGTCAGAAAGAGACAGAGTGATAAAGAGAGTCCCCGTCGTATGTGTACGTATGTATTCCAACGGAAAACCCCCTGAAAGTACGGACTACCACCAAAGTACAGCGAACCGAACCGAACAAAGGAGGGTGGAGCAACACGGGTTCCAGGACTTTTGGGGGTGCTGCCTGCCTGCCTGCCTGCACTGCGGCGTATTGCGAAGTAGACTTTAATTAAAGAGATTTAAATTGAAATACTTTTTATGCAGGCGAGGCGAGAAGAAGGAAATGTTAAAAGTAGCATGGAATTGAAATATTTATGTAATGTTTCCTTTCAGTTTTTCTATAATCTCTTTACTCGCAAGTGAAATCGATTTATTCAAGTATATAATGACGGATTTAAGAAAACTTTTCACTGTTCACCCTCCCACTAAAAAATAAAAAAAAATAAAAATCCTGCGATCGCCACGTCGAGTCGGGTATACTCGACTATTTTATTCTTACTTGCTTGATTATATACAAATAACAACAAAGAAACGACTAAGCTATATACCCTGACAATAATCTTCCAAAATATTTCAATATTCGACCGATTGTTCCTATGGCAGCTAGTACGCCTATTTGAATTAAACTTAATCAGATTGTACAGAATAATCTATTATTATTAATCTGACATATTTCAAAAACCAAAAAAAATATTCATTGAAAAACTAATTTTTTACCCGATTGTTCCAATGGCTTCTTTATGATATTGCAATTTGATTTTTGAGTTTGATTTCGCTATCTTCAAATACAAAAAAGTTTTTCATATAATCATAGTAATTCGATTATGATTAAGCTTGGAAAGATTTTCTTAAATTTTAATACTATATCGATTTGTATATATATATATATATATATAATTATAAAATAAAAGTAGTAATAATAATAATATTAATAATTATAATAATAATAAAACCACTATGGAACAATATGTAAAAAAATTCTTGTATCCCAAACTCGATCTGGTGGGTATGTTGGCTATAAATGGATAAAATTTGGTCACTCATTTATAGATTTTAACAAACGATACCTTGTTTGATGAGTTAGCTGATGGTTTTCAAATTATTTTTCGAATTTTCCAGACTTTTTAAAAATATCATAATCTACCCACATTGTAAATTTTCACACATAAATAAAAAAATTTCCATTTTTCTATCCTAAGCTATATTTAAAAAATAAGTAAGCCCTTAGATCTAGTGATACAAAAAAGCAAAATTCTAGTTTTGTAGAAAAAATATCGTTTTTAAAATGCCGTATTTTTATTTCTCTCTAAAAATTTCTGAACGAATTATCTAATTTAAGAATGTGCTAAGACATGCTAATTGATAATTTAATTACCTTTTTACCAAAAAAAAAAAAAAAAAAAAAAAAACATCTTTGTATCAATAAACTATGCTTCGACTTACTACAACTTAACCAAAGCTACGTTTTTAAAAAATCTAAAATCTAGCTTTTTTTTAAAATTTTTTTGACGAAATCAGTGATTTAATTTACATATAAATCGACCCTCAAAAGTCAGGGAAACAAAATTATATTGCATTGTGTAATTATTAAAAATATTAATAATTATAAAAATATTAATAATTATAAGAATATTAATAATTATAATATTAAGAATTATTGTTATGATTTTTTGGTGACCTTAGTTTGTTATGAGATGAGTTTAGTCGGCTCGAGGTCAAATTAGGTTTCTAAATAAAACACTAGTTTTTTCTTTATTCTTTTTTCATTTATCCTAAAGGCATCCCCTTAAGAATTATAATATTATTAATAATTATAATAAAATTAATAATAATTATTGGAATGCGATGTACAAAACAGTTGTTGGGTTTTCCGAATAGCTTTGATGGTAATTTTGATCCGTTTGAAGCTTTCTGACAATATTATAGCTCATAAGAATGAACAAAACAATCTTTTTTATTTAGGTTCCTGTACGAGTTTGTTTTAAATCATTTGACTACTTGTGCTCACTGTGCATCTCAAATAAAGATGTCGGAAAAGACATTGGATGAACCTGTTGCCCCGCTGCAATGTTTCTTGAATAGTTGAGGATGTTTTCTGGCGTGGTATTGTACTTAACCTTTCTTTGTTATCATTGTCCGAGCTGGAACCCTGGCAGACCTTTCTCACAAAACTAATATTTAACAAAAAAACAAAAAAAAGAAAATCCTATGGGGTGAACCTGCTCAGGCGTGCTTTTGCTCAAAGGACCATGAAGCAAGGGGACCAGACCAGTTGGATCCATATACACACAGTTTCCTGCTCTGTTTGGATGTTGTTCCGTTCCTTGTGCTTTGTGTTACCTCAAGAGTACGCTGTGCAAATACAATAAACAGTGGATGAACGCCAAAAAATTAAATTGACACTACTACGGCAATAGGCAATAGGCGTCGGGCCATCAGGTCATTGGTTTATCATAATATATCCGTTTCTAATTCTAACGCTTTACCAGTCTTTGTCAATAGCCCTACAATCATTGGTTTCCTTTATTAAATAAACGCTTTAGATAATGTTAAACAAAAGTAAGAACGTTGCAATTGGAAAGCTCACAACTGAGAAATTCTCTGTACTTAGTCTGTATTCATTAATATAAATGCAAAAAGTTGTTTAAACTTTCAAGGAGATTGTCATTCGTCGACTTATCAAATCTGGATTATCTACTAGATTGCAACGATTATAAGATTTATTTTTAAAAATCACATATGATTATATTTCAAATAAAATAATAACCTTATAGATATGGGTTGACAATCAATCAAGATAAAAAACTACAAGGAATCAAGCCGCACTTTGAAGACGATTAAAGCTTTAAAGAAATTTAAAACAAATTCTTTTTCTTCTAAAAAAAGCCACCAATCAATTGAAAATTATGGACTTTTTTTCGGAAAAAATTAAAAACTATTTATCTTCGCATCTGTTGAAATCTAGGAACATAACTCCTTATTTTGTATTGTTTATTTTATGTAGTTAAAGATACGTCCTCTTATACATTTGCAGAGACAACCATTTATATATTTTAATAATTTTACAGGGTTCAAATAACTATGAAAAACCAGCTTAATCCTCTTGGGTGTCGTTTATTGTCTGGGGAGATAGCAAAAAATATATGTCTGTCTATCTGTCCGTCTGTCTGCCTTCATTAACGCACAGATATTGGAGAATATAATGCCTAGATTAAGTTTGTTTGAAAACTATCAATACTATCAGTTTGATCTATTCTATACAACTTTATAATATTTGAAGATTTTTGTCGAGATTACAGATCTGGGTATTATTGTAATACTCTTGTCAAAGGTTATTTTAATTTTGGCACGAAATGTGTAATGCACATGAGCAGTATATATATATTCTTGATCTGTCTGATCCGTCTGTCCGTCTATTTCTATTGAGCTATTTTGATTAAATTTGGTACAGATACATTTTGTTTTCACAGGTAAATTATCTGCCGATCGAACCACAATATCATTGAGCTTGCAAATCCAAAATTGATCCAAATAAATAATCCAAAATATTGTTCTGTACAATCTGATCAAGTTTTATTAAAATCTTACCACAATATCTAGTAGCTCCCATTGTTTCATCAAATATATCATATAGCTACCATAGAACTTTTTGATTTTCCAGACATTAAAACCAAACTCACGATATCTATAAATATTTTTTAGACCAATTCGGGGTGGATCCATATTATTATATGCATCAGCAAATTGCATTGTGATTATATGTACATATGCGAGTAGTTTTAATTTTAGGCAAGGATGGGCATAATCTGAACTTGGATATTTGAAAAGGGAGACAGATCGTTGCGATAATGTGACAAACCTCCCCTAATAGCCATCCAAAGGACTTTAAATGTAATTACCATTTTGTTACACTAAAGGTCGGGCGGGCGCTACACTTTTATTTGATAATAAGTACATAGTATAATGTCAACCCTTGACAGACCTCCACCCTCAGCTTCAGCTAAAGAACCCTTCCACACATCTGTAATTATCGACTGTTGCAGTACAAATTTATATACATATATGCCTAAATATAGGTATATAAAAGTATGATGAGCGAACAGTAGGTAAAACTAACAAACTATGAATATAAACTGTTTTTTATATCATTTCAAAATTGATTTCTAATAGCAACGTTTTTTTTCTGATATGTTCAGAATGTCTTGGACCGTAAAGCTTTACGTTTATTTTATTTATCATCACATGTTAATAATTACACAGTGCGACAAAAGGGAATTTGTCATTAAAAATGGGTAAAGAGGGGTTATAAAACTGTATAAGCGGAGGCATCTCCAACCATATAAAGTCTATATATTATTAATCAGGTTAGCCGAGTCGATTTAGCCGCCTTTCTTTCTGTTCGTCTATATGAACGATGTTGTTAACGAATAACGTTCCAGAATAACGTTACGTGATCATCGTACGCTTAAATGTGAAAAAAGCTAGAAAAAAGTCAAATTTTTGAAAAGTAATTTTTTATATATGAGTAGCAATTCAGCTGGACTATATTTAGTAAAAGAGATGAAAACATTCGACATTTCCGATTAAAAGAAATAAGCAAAAAACAGCCGTGGCGTTACGTGACATGCATCGAAGTCAGTTTTAACTTAAAGTTGTAAAAGTGCAAAACTCTGCGAAGTGTGCAAGCCTTTTTGTATAAAACTTTTTTTAGTATGATTATGAATAATATAAATTATTTTGCAGGCTATTTATTTCATTTAAAAACATTTTCCTATTTTTTTTGTACAAGTATAAAACGTTACGTGACATAAATTTCCAATAAAAGTACAATTAAGTAGTTCAGAAAAAAAAGTTTACCTAATATTTGTGTAAATCGATGGCTAGATGTTTTCGCAACAGAAGTGTATACCGTGACGTTGCTTGACACACACTTAATATTTTCTAAAAAATTAAATATTTTTTTTGTGACCCAAAAGTTTATTTTATTTACATTGTAGTATTAAACTTTGTTTAGATCTGAAATGTCACGCACCTGCGATCATCAGTGCAGATGTAATGATACGAAATGCTGTTTTCTATGACGTTACGTGACATTAGAATATTGGTAAAAGCAAATCAAAATTTTAGCGTTTATTGATGTTTGCTTGGTCTTTTGCATTGTTTTTAAACTGTTGCTTTAACAAAACTTTTTTGCATCAAAAGTGCTCCTGCATCATTACACTAAAAAAAGTTAATTTTAAGGAGAATCTCCTCTTAGAAATGCACAAAGTTGACCAAAACATGATTTTCAACTTTGAAGCACGATAACCCGTTAATACAACTAAAAGAAAAGCTTCAAACTCTTTAATTTATTTAATTTTGAACATTTCTCTATTATAAAACAAAGTTAAAAAAAATATTGGATGACTTTTGCCCATATGTTACATAAGCTAGAAATATTGATAACAGGCAAAACCATGCATACCAACAATAGTTTCCGTCTTATAATACTTATTCGGTCAATTGATTTATTTTCTTGTCGAGTCCTTGCGATGAAAGCAATTTATATACATTTTTGTATGTAACAATGTATGTGTACAAAGGACGAGCACTTGGTAATGCTCTTACAAGGATAAGTCGTATTATGCTTCTAGGTGTTTTTTTTTTTTAAATAGAAATAAACAAAATCTGCTGTGGACAGAAATAAATCTGTGTAGAGCTTTAAAAGCAATAACTTTGTAAGATTTTAAAGGAACAGTGGGGGAAAATATTATATATTATTATAATTACTAATACTAATACTAATTATAGTTATAGTTATGTTAAAATACTTACCATAGTTACTGGCAATCCTCCGGGTGTTCCATTAGCATATGAGTACGGTGACACCAAATATCCCATATTGAAAGTGTGTGTATGTGGTTCGAGTTTATCTGAAATAAGATAACAGTTTATTAATAGATATATAAATACCCTATACACAAAATGCCTAACTTATCGAATGAGCAATTTGTTAAAATACAAAACCAGCCTCAATATAAGAGATAAAGAAGATAAATTCGACATGTAAGTTCATCTACTAATACTAATAACTAACTAAGACTTTTAGCTTACTTTTTGTCTCGACTTAATTAACAGAGTGACCATGCAACAAAAAGTTCCAAGTGAATTTACGGCAACTTCTTAATGAAAGTGGCTAATCGGAAATGGTCACACTTAAAGTAGTTAAGGTTTAAAATATATTTAACTAGTAATTCTCGTATTTATATATTCGGCACACTCAAGATATCTAGTCTTTCTCGTTGTACACGTATTTGGACATCAGTGCCAGTAATAACCGCAGTGTAGTTAAATATGATTAGTTGCAATGATAAATTAAAGACAAATTTGATGAGCCATGTTCAAAATGTTGTGCTATGTGGAATCTACGCTTATATACCGACAAATGATGTGGCCTTCCTTCAGTAAATATTCCTACAAACATTCAAAGTATAGTAACTCGCACTTCAAAACAATTAACAAGCCATTCAAATATTTTAATTAACTCGACGACCGACCGGGCATACTCGTTCATATGTTTGTATGTACGTATGTACGTATGTATATATGACGAGCTGGCTCATTTCTCTCTCATTAATCTATTAAGAATACTGGGAGTGAACAAGAAAGAATTAATTTGAGTGCGAAGACTTGGAGGAACCAGAAAATTACAAAATTATGTACATGTATCTTTATGAGTGTGTATAACAAGCAGGTCATTACAAATTTGTATGTTAGGCAGAATGATGTACGTATGATTATACATACATATTAAACAGTTGGGATGTAAGAAATACATTCAATGTTTAAGAACTGGAAATTATGTTTCAAAAATATATATTGATCCGTAGACAGTGCTGTCATCCGCGAAAAAACAAGAAAGAAGAAGCCAAAAAAAAATGTAATACTCGACCGATTCTTCCTACGACAGCCATTCTATATAGTCGTCCGATTTCAAACAAACTTTATCTTTCTTTTTGATATATTGAAAATCAAAAAAGTTAAAGATATAGTAGTTCGATCAGGATGAAACTTTGTCAGATTGTTTTCTTTTGTAATAATATAATATTAATTTCATATCGATGTTTATAACATTATTCGACACACTATTTTCAACGACAAGCAAAATATTAAAATTAAAATAATAATATTTTTAATATACAGTGAAAACTCTCTTGAACGAACAGCGACCGTTGGGCTTATTTTGCACGCCTAAAGGAGGGGACTATAATCCATTTTTTAGCAATGATAAAAGAGAAATCTTAAGAGAGAAATCCGTCTATTAAAGGAGAACAGCAGCGAAAGCGAATATTATCAATATTAACATCAATTATATTTTCATAAATATCAAGAGTCAGATTTGTTCATTAGAAAATATTTCTAAGATCCGAAAAATGTTTTTAATATAAAATTTGTTACATCCTTTATTAAATCTTAGTGATGTATACTATACATATAAATACATCATATGTACACATATAATGGAGTAGCGGACTCATTAAATATTTAATTTCAAACTTACTACTAAAAGACGAATTTGAAAGATCTTTACTAAATATCTAAAGGGTCAGAGTTAAAATTCCTTCAAGTCAAAACATTAACTTAAAACATTATTAAATTCTAAATTGAAATGTACTTGATTTAAATAAATAAATGTTTTTATCCAAAAACGTAGATCATATTCCTTTAACTGATTTATTTATTTAAAACGCTCTTCAATTGTTTTCTTGTTTTTTAATAAAATAATATGAACGATTAGGATTTGCAACAACAATTTTAAAGACATGAATTTGATTTGGCATTTGAACTGCTTGAAGTTAAAATTCTGATTTGCACTGCTTGATTTGAATATGTACAATAAAGAGTATATTTGTGCCTGCGGATCTCAGACTACAAGGTTCTATTCAAGTATGCTTAATGTGAGAATATTGTTTATTAAAAATTTGTATTTGCACTTACTTGATTTTAGATCACAAAATTATTATCTGACAAAGTAATTTAAAATGAAAATTGTAACATATGTGATGATTGCTAAAACCGGTTGGGAATTATATGCAACAAACTTTTTAAAGCGATATCATATTTTCGAATTATTGTGAAATTGGGGAACAACAATTAAAAAATGATTAATTGAGAACAGAATATTATAAAAGAAGATCGAATATTCCTCATTTTGTATCGTAATTTTCCCCTCAGTGTACATACATATAGTGATTCAGTATATATGTATATAAGGCAGTTCAACTCTTTATAATTATATACTATGTATGTATGTAAAACACATATCTACAAACAAAAAAAAAGAAGGTTAACACGAGAGAATCACCGTGTCGTGTCATTAAATATTTCACAGTTTGTTAGAAAAGTACGCTAAAAAACAACACGATAAAATAATACTCAGGAAGATTATAAAACAAGGAGCAATTTAAACATAAAGGAATAAGGCCATCTATCCGAACATTAAATACACTTGGCGACATGTTAATTATAATTGTTTAGGAGTTTGGAGATATTTTATATCGATTGAAAATTAATTAACTTTAAACATTTCCAATATATGAATAAATCATTTTTTTTTTTAAACCATAAAAAGCTATTAAGTATTTAGCAAAATTTACATATTAACTAATTTATTTAAAAAATTTTATTTTTAGTTTCACCAGTTAAATAATAAAATTTAAAGTTGTATTTAAATG
The DNA here is from genome assembly GCA_035043045.1 of Hirtodrosophila alboralis. Classification (NCBI taxonomy): domain Eukaryota; kingdom Metazoa; phylum Arthropoda; class Insecta; order Diptera; family Drosophilidae; genus Hirtodrosophila; species Hirtodrosophila alboralis. Next base: position 25,397 of record JAWNNH010000572.1, on the reverse strand, counting down.
AACAGTAGTTAATACTCCTTTACTTTTACTTTTATAGTCTGATCATTATTTAAATATACATACATTTACGGGCATACATTTTTGACCTAAACTAATTTGCCATATTATTAGCTATCCGATTTTTTTCTGAGTTTCGATAACTGATCAATTTAACATATGTATACGGACATTTCCAGAGTGGCGTTACGTGACAATCGTAAGCCTAAATGTGAAAACAAAAAACTAGAAAAAATTAAATTTTTGAAAAGTTTTTTTTATAGCTGAGTAGCAATTCAAGACTATATTTAGTAAAACAGATGAAAACATTCGACATTTCCGATTAAAAGATATAAGCAAAAAACAGACGTCACGTTACGTGACAAGAATAGAAATCGGTTTTGACTTAAAGTCATAAAAGCGCAAAACTCTTTTTGTATGAAACATTTATAGTATTGTAATGAATAATGTAAGTTAATTTTGCAGGCAATTTCATTTAAAAGCCTTTATTTATTATACTATCCTTAGTAAAGAACGCTACGTGACATGGCGTTACGTGACATAAATTTTCATGGAATGTACCATGAAATGATCGCTTTTAAAAATTTAATTACGCAAATAAAACATTTATTTTGGGGTTTAATATTAACATAAACTTAAATTAAAAGGCAAATTAAGTAATTCAGGAAAAGAAAATTTTACCTAATATTCGCGTAAATGGATGGCTAGGCATATATGCTAGAGGAGCGTATACTGTGGCGTTACGTGACACATTTTTTGTTTATGTACTTTTTGGACTTGAGAATGCCTTCTTGAATGAGCTACATATTTTGGAATACAATTGTAATACTTTCAAAAAAACAAAGGGTATACAGAAACGAAGCAAAATATCTTAAATCAAAATGTTAAGGAGAAGGAAGCCGTAAACATGGAATGAGAATTAGCCAACAACAACACACAGCAGCAGAGAAGAAGGTCCGAAAGGTAAATGGTAAACGGGTAACAAAATAATCCAGGCGTTCTTAAAACAACAACAATAACAATACCAACAACAACAACAAGCGTCTGCCACAACTCGAAGCTCGAAGAACTTTAAACATCAACAGCACACTAACAATTTCAACGCCGGCAGCGGCGTCCGCAGCACGAACGAGACCGTCGATTCTACGAAAACTCATTAATTTCCAAGGATACACAATACTAAGGCAGACATACTTGGGAATATGTGTGTTCATATATGTATACTCAAACAAACACAAACAACAATCATGCAAGCAGCATTGTATGACTGTATGCACACACACATGCAGCGGAAAGAGTAAAATATATACATACATAGACACATTTTACAGCCATACCTCTGCCTATATATATATATATATACATACATATGTGTGGATGCATGAATGGATGTATGTATGGGTGTATACTTAAGAAATCAAAATGATCGTCGCACAGTGGGTAATGGGTCTCGATCTTGTCACGTTTCTACAGCGGGATGCAATTGCATTTGCAAAAAGTATCGAAAATCGTTTAACGCACGTCCAACGCCTATGCAAATAGCCTAGGCTGTTAAGTATGGAAAAAATGTAAAGTTGGAATAAAATCGGGTTATGTGAGCTAGATTTAAGCTGCAGTTAACTCCATTTTGTGTCTATTTTAATCAGTTATTAACAATCATAATGTGAAGAAAATAAAATATGGATATAAATAAGAGTCATAACAGCGCCCAGACAACGGAACCTTGTATATATAAATCTTTTTTTTATATTATGACTGAAGATGGTCGACCAAAATAAAAAGAACCTTTGATTACCACCCTCTAAAACTCTAAGTATGCAACAAGTTTTAAAAATTGTAATTCATACCATAGTACGACGTTCAAATGTCATATGATGTGCATATGCTCTTTTAAAATTGCACATCACATACAAATTCTGTTGAGTAAATCTATAGAATATTTATTATTTTATTTACACAAGTTTTGCAAACAAACGATCAGCTGATTGCAACCGCCTCCTATAGAAACACTCTTCAAATGTTATCGCGTTTTTGATTACAATGATAAAACGCGTTTGAATGGAAATGGAGTAAAAAATTGTGGTTACAAATCGATTAATCGATTTTATTTGGTTGAAGTATCAGAAATGTGAAATAAACTTGATTTATATTTTTATATGTATATATTTAGTTGCTAAAGGGCTTAACAATTGACTTAATTAAGAGAAATGCAAATTAAATAAAGAAAATAAATAATTGCGACCTAATCAGCCGACTCAGGGAGCCGAATATTATTACAGTCCTTTTGCTAAGTACACAAATATATAGTCTTGATAAGAAATTAAAATTCTTAGGTCACTTATGATCTATTGTCAGAATTTAATAACTTTCGATTCAAAACATAGAAGCCTATCAGAAAACTATTTTCTATACAGAAACCAGTCAAATAGCACTATGTTACTATAGAAAAAGATTTTTGTTATAGATTTTAAATATGGGAACAGTGTATTCGTTTATTATTACTGATTTGCTAATCAAAATTTGAAATATTTCATTTGACAATTGTTGTTGCAATCCTTTTTTTAGTTCGTTTTTTCATCTATGAACAAGAAAATTAAAAAATTAGATTGAAGTTAATCTATTTGTCCAAAATTATTTTCTAACACGGTTTAATTTAGATTCATCTATAAAATTGAGCATTTCAACTTCTTCAAAATTATAATAACCTTTTTGCAAGGGTAAAAAAAACTATTTGACCATCATACCGATGACAACTATATTTTTCATAATCGATAGTTCTTAAACAAGCTTCTAACATTACAAACATATTAAAGTATGTAGTAATCACACAATTTGTAAAAAAAAAAATTTATTAGGGATCGTGAAAAACCATAATTATGAAAATTTAAAAAAAAAAAACCAATCTCAATAACTTTTGTAGAGAGTAAAATAATCTTTGAACATAAAAATAATTTAAAAGCAATATTTTTTGTTATAATTCTCTAAAATAAATATTAATTAATCAAGAAATACCGCTTAATTTTTTTATGAAAAAATAAAAATCTTAAAAAAAAATAAATTAGTTAAAATTAAAAAAAAAAAAGAATTGCTGTAAGGTCTTTTATAGTTTTTAAAATTTAGAGGGTATACAATATATTTGCATAAGTTTTTTCGCCTTCAAAAGTGTGTTGAATGGTTTCACCTTATAAGTATATGCAACAAGATTTACATATGTATATCCCTATATACAAAATTAATTTTTATATATAAGCGACCAAATTAAAATTATTTTCTCTTAATTCTTTTCAAAAATATTCAAATTATTTCTTAAGTTTATTCAAAAAATTATAAATAACTCGTATATTTGATTTATACTAACTCCCTCCTCCTAAAAATATTGTTATTCCTTCACATTTAAAATACTTCATAAGCTGAACTAAAAAAATCAAGAAATTATTATTAACAAGCGATTTTATGTAATATAAATTACAATTGCTAAGGTCGTTATTTTATATCCTTTCAATTTTGTAAAATATGATTTAAAATCGAATATATCTAACATCTGTTTGAACTCACCAACTCGGCGTTCTACAAATCAAGAAAACAATCTCCAGTGTGCAAGAAAAACACTTACACACATTTGTACATATGTATGTATATTTGCATGTACTATATATGTATGTATTTGCCCTTAAAAAAACACATCCCTAAGTATGTGTTTATGTGCACACACACACACACTCGTATGTATGCACATCGTCAATGTGCATGTATGTATGTATGTATGTAAAAACTGTTTTCAATGCTTTCAGTGTTCAGATCTCTGGCTCTTTGAATCTTACAGGGACGTCCCACACTTGGGAAAGCCTCACAGAAAGTTGCGAATACTAATAGTTACCAATATTCGTGTCGACTCATTATATATGTATATTTCAATCAATCCTCATTACTTATTTAAATCGCTATATATATATATATGTATCTATATAGACCCCTTCTAAGGCAGTGATCACCTAAGCCCCTGGCTTTTGGCAACTCGCGTTGTCGTCTTTACTGCTTGGAATGAACATTGTTCTGCAGAATATCCTTCACTGATCGAAAAAAAAGTAGAGGAAAAAAGCTCGTTAAATGTTTTGTTATGGGCTTTAAAAAAGTGAAGACGACGACGATGCGTTGTTAACAAGCTACAGGACAGGCAGGGCCACTAGCACGTCGCATTCGAAGGCTATACCGACTATATATGTATATACTCATATATATATACATGCATACATACATACACGTGCCGGTTCGGACGACCCAAAACTGAATCGAAACAAACTGAACCGAACCGAATACAACGGGCATCCATGTGAATGAATTGATTAACTGAACTATCGGTTCATTAATTTAAATACAAAATAAATCATAGCCAAAACATTCTAAAAAATCCTGTGTATGCACTTTTGGAATGAAATCTTAATTATTTTGAATTTTTGAAATGAGATAGCTTCAAATTATTTTGAAACACATGTTTAATTCGAATAAAATTTACCATCAAGGAAGGTCGTAAGGCACGTTACAAAAACAGAAATAACTTTAGAATTCGAAGGGTGTTCTCGTAATTTTCAGCGAATTTTGTATAATAAACCAAGTTGTCATTTAATTATTATTACTATTATTATTACATTTTGCCTAATACTATATGTACTCTGTTTCTCATACAAAATGGTGTACAATAACATACTTATTTTCCGGTACGGTCAAATTTATGATCACTCTTCTATTATGATCATTCTTCTATACAACCTGACAAAATTTGACCAAAGTCGGAAGACTATATTATAGATACGATTGGGTGGAAAATGAGCTATCATATGGCAGCAATATGGACAATCGGTCGAGAATTGAACATTTTCTTATATATGCAATTTTTCATAGCGTGGTTGTGTGCGTGACACGCCTTTCTCCTCGATTCTCAAAAGTTAAAGGGAGTTCCAACGAAAATAATTTTTGTTTTATTTTTAGTTTACTTAGGAGGAAAGCAACAAAACATTTAGAGAAATTTTTGTATTTATGTTATATGTTTAGATATTTTATAACAAGGCGCTAATTTTCTCTCTACTTGTCGCCATTTTAATGGTAGTGAGAATAATAACAAAAATAATTATTATATTTAATTTTAAAAATAATAATTTGTATTCAAAACTAGGCATAACTGAGTATGATGCACCACAAAGGACCAATAAATATATTATTTTTAAAATTTTTGAATGCATTTGTTGCAGACAGAAGCATGAATATATGTATGTATGGATGTATGTATGGATGTATATATGGATGTATGTATGTACGTACATATGTATGCACATCTCGTTTGATTGCCCGAATGGTTTGCAACAAACCTAAGGAAAGAAAAATACACAGGCGTAATAAAGAATGTACATAAATACATGCATGCAAACAAATATACTTACGTTTTATTTATTTTCTCGTTCCTTCTATGAGAGAGCATACATCCATACAAACATACATACATGCATACATAAATACATGCATACATACATACAAACATAAATGCTCATATGCACACGCAGACACAAGATACACACACACACACACATACATACATACGTAAGTCGCCGACGACGACCTAAAGAAAGCAAAATGTAGCAACAACAGAAACAGAAAAAGAAACAGAAAACAAGAAATGAAGTAGCGTGTCGACGATGCGATCTGCATCACCTTGTTAGCACCATGGATATGGAGGAACCGGAGGAACTGGAGGAAGCGACAGCGGATACTAAAGTTAAGGTCTGAGGCAGTCGGCTGGCTATACATATATTCGCCCGCATACCCTCCCCCCCCCCCCACACACCAACTACGGCTTCAAATGAGCACATGTTAGCCCATCTTTTGGTTTGTTTATAAAAACAGTGCATGGATGCATACATACGCATGCACATACATACATACATACATACATACATACATGTTCATATATCTTAACAAGAAAAAATGCTCTAATCGACCTCTACCTGACTACAAGATACCCTTTACTCAGCCCAAGATCCTCAAATATACGTCTTCTGTATATCAAATTGAATTGTTTTTTTTTTTGATCTAAATAATCATTTACTAAACCAATGTGATCCTTTATGATATATTATTCAATTATTATCATGAATAATAGAATTATAATCAGGGGTGTTACAGAAATCTCTAGAGGCTTGCCGTCGGGTTAGTTTCGAAATCTCTAGTAAACATTTGATCGTATTTTAATTTAACTTTCGATGAACAAAACTGAAAAGACAACCATATAGTTCTCACTTATGCGTACGATCGCTCAATCTGCTTGACAGCCTGTAAAATATTAGAAGACCAACTTTAATATTTTTTATCTTTTAAAATAACAGTTATATCGTTAATTTTCCATTGACATTTATATAAAAATACATAGAATTCTTCCGAACTCGAAGCTGGTATCGCTATTGATTTTTGGTTTCAGCTGTTAGCAGCGTTTACTAGAGATTTTGTAAAATGTAAAATTATGAATTAAAACAAATAAAATTGAGAAAAATGAATATGCAGATTAATAGAACAAATATTATTGTTCTGAATTTGTACACTACTTTTATTTTTAAAAACCGTTTACACAAGAGAGAGAGATTTTGAAATCATCGGCAAGAGTTGTTATCTGTGACATCAACGGATTGGTTTTCGATTGAAATTTGGTTGGAAGAGGTTTCCGTGACTCCCCTGAATATATTAATAAATCACCAAAAATATTTAAGTCAATTATTAATGTTTATTTTCGAGTTTTATTTCATATTATTAAAACAAAACCATTATTTCTGATATAAATTTTAATATTCTAACTACGTCTCTGGTATTTGGTACATATACATATATATAGGGAGGTACCGGAAAAAGTCGCAACTACCACAAAATTTATGGAAAATCAATAAAATCTCTTTCAGCTGGAAAAGAAACTGAACGCAACCAGTGCCTCGAACGACTCCGATCTTTGGACTTCACTTCGAGCGTGACATCGATCTTGGAGTTGTAGTATGATATCCAATAATCTAATTTTCCCATGTTAGCCGATTTTTAATGAAAATTAGTATGCTGCTTATATATAATTATATAATTTATATAATTTCGAATTCTTAGCATCTATCAATCAAGGATGTAGTTAAGAGAATAAAATGTTTTAAAGTCTTTGATATAATGTACTTACTGAATACCGGACTGTGATCTGATCTCGTCACTGTCTTGCTGCCCTTTTCCTGAATAAATTAAATGAAGAAATAAATTGTTATAACGATTGATGGATAAATATTAAAGGCATAATAAAAAGTACACGTAACCAGTAAAAATAATTTAAATCCTCATTTTAATCAGGAACCATAAATTCAGAGAATATCAAATAATATTGAAATTATATAATATATATAATATATTTTTTTCAATAATGAAAAATAAAACTAAATCCATTTTTTGATCAATAAATAAAACTCACTACTCACTCGCTTAAATGTAATTTTTAAAAAAATATTTTTCTTTATGAGTTTTTTTTTTATTTTAATTTTATTTTTTTATGTTCGTCATGATTGTCTTATTAAGAATAAATACCAAACCTTGTTACATTTAGCTATGTCAAATTCGTAATAGTATTAATATATTTTGAGTTATATTTCCCAAACAAAATACTAAAGCTTAATTAATTTTTTATTTAATCAATTATATTTTACTTAAACAAAAATTTTTTGTTTAAGTTATTTAAATTATTGGAGAAAAGCTTCAAACTCAAGAATATAAAAATCATGAAGGATATACGTAAATTACTCTGTAAGGATCATAATATTTATTATTTACGGTCCCCGATTTAGTTTCATATACATATTTAAAGATTATTGTTTATTTATAAAATGTAATATTTATCTATCTTCGGCACCCCGAAGCAATATACCCTTGCAATGGTCTTCCAAGACAATTTTGAATACTTTTGCATAGAATAACTAATTTTTGGTCCAATTGTTCCTATGGCAGCTATATGATATAGTAGTCCGATCGGGCTGATTTTAACATAATAACTTCATACAATATCAAACTTCATCAGTGCCAAGTTTAGTCAAGATAGCTCAAAGATAAAGCCAAAAAGTAAGCATAGATACAGACGGACAGACAGACGGACATGGCTATATCAACCCAACTCGTCATCCTGATCAAGAATATATATACTTTATGGGGTTCGGAGAGGTCTACTTCTATGCAATACACATTTTGAGACAAAATTATAAAACCCTTTTGCAATTGTATAATAAAATCATTTATTACTGGTCATGTGTACTATCTATGGTATCGTTCATTTACTATCGATTATTGATAAGTAAATAAATAATTAATAATATTGTTAATCGATTAATTTGTAATAATTCAATGTATAATATACCTCACTCTCTGTTAAATCAATTAGACTTGATTTTTCTTCGACTAATAGATTTTCCGATGATATTTTCTCATCTTCGCGATCGCCTTCATCCTTAAATATCTTCACTTCATCCGTGCTGCCCAAATCATCGCCGGATGACCCATGACGCGGGTGTGTATGCGGCATGATTTAACTCTTCCGGAAGTTGTTGGCACTACTGTGTGGCGTTACCTAAATTATTTAAATTTCGCGTCGTTTATGCTGAATGCATAATACGTCACATTCTTTAACCCCATTTGGAAATCCAGTAAGACTGATATTCCGTCCATGTCACTCCCAGCGCCGCATCCAACGCATTAGAAGGTTGGCTCAATTCGCCAATACCAATTATTTAACATCACAGTACATTTTTGTTGTCACTTTTCCTGTAAAATACAAATTGTTAACAGTATTATAGATTAAAGCCAGAAGCAGAAAATTCAACTTAAGGGCAAACAAATTAATTGATTTTAATATGCTACCTATATAGAAGGAAGAGGCTAAAACAACGTCAATCCATGGGATCTCACAAATATAATCTTTTAAGCAATACACACTGCCGATAAATTATCAGTTTTGATATGGCGGGCGTAGTTATAGCAGCTTAATTTTTGTAATTGAATATATTTGAAGAAAAAACAATTATTTCCAAGCAAAATTAACAGAACAAAGACCTTGAAAACCGAAGGTAAAGCGAAATTGCAATCTTATAATGAGTCTGAGTTGCCTATTAATCGATACACTTAAATAATCGAAAACATATCGGGATTTTATAAACTATAGATTTAATACGAATCGGCAAACTGTTTGTACGTGTAGAAATCACGGAAAACAAATTTTGCGGAATATGCGTTTAATTCACCTTAATTATCGAAAAAAACATTTAAAAGCAAACTAATTTAAGGTAAAATACATATATAAAATGTTAAATAAATAAATATATATATAAAATTAAAATAATTAATTTATGGAAATTGCTATTTCGTCCCTTGCAATGTTCTTAAAAAAAATTTAAATTTTATTCCGATTATTTAAAAAAGTTGGTCAGATTAGAGCATTATTTTTTTATATGCAAAAAAACAATTCTCACAAGGAATCGTTGCTGCGTATTAATTGATAATCGAATTGAATATAAATCGTAAAAAAATATCGAAACTTTTAAGTTTTACTATAAACTTAAGATAATATGTAAATCGGCTAACTGTACATTCCTGTAGATATCACGAAAAATTAAATTTCCACGACAGACGCATCTCCAATTTACCTAATTTTTTCAACTTAACTAGGGAAAACACCTTGAAATAACTACATATAATCTACATATAAAAAGGAATAATTAGCAGTGACCGAACATTTTTTAAACATTTTTTTTTATTTATTTTCTTTAAAGTATTTTTTTTTTTAATCTTACACTTATAAAATAAAATAAAAAAACTTTTGTGAAATTTAGTGAATTTAAATGAACTATTTGTTAAACTTAAAGGCAATTTAAGAACTTTATTAATTTAAGAGATATAAAGATGAAAAAAAAAACTGTATAGAGAGGGCGCTACTTAAGTTTGAATTTTGTTGTGATATCTTTAAAAGAAAAAAGTATTTAAATAGTACACTGTGTTCAATCAATTGCTCCTATTAGATATAGTACTCAGATCTTTCAGATGGATCATAATACTACTTTCATCAGGTGGTTGGTTTTGATATTTTAAAAATAATAAATTCTCTTAATAAAAGCATATTTTTGACCGATTGTCGTGCTGATCAAGAATATATATACTTTATGGAGTCGAAGGCGTCTTCTTAAATGCATTACACATCTCGTGACAAAATTATAATACCTTAAAAATTGTTTATTTTTAAATCAGAAAAAATAAAATTTTTTCCATATCGAAATATTGATTATGATTTTTTTTTGGAAAATATCAACTACACCGTTACGGTACACATAGGAATGTGTATATGTATTTATTCTTTCTGTCGCAGCAGGAAGGAATAGCAGGTAAAACAACGATAAACCTTATCTATCTGCGTACATATAAACATTTGTACACATACAATCATACATATCGAGATGTCCTACTGTCATACTCGTTAAAAAGTAAAATGAACAACGTCTTCTTCTTCTTCTTCTCGGACAAGAGTCGATCGAGAAAACAACTTCCTAGAACAGTCAGCGGTGTCAATGTGTGGGTTTCTATATGGGGGTGTGTGTGGGGCGGCCGACCCGCTGTCACTGTCTCTTTCGAAGAAACTAAATACATATGCAGAAAGAAAAAGAATAAAATATACACACACATGTATACATACACATGTGACTGCGTTCGTGTGTGTGTGCGACACTGCGTAGGGCTATATGAAGTTGGGAAATTGTGTTGTCTATATATGTACATATCTATACATATATGTACATATATAGACGACGCAACGTTCCAACTTCATATAGCCCTACGCAGTGTCGCACACACACACGAACGCAGTCACATGTGTATGTATACATGTGTGTGTATATTTTATTCTTTTTCTTTCTGCATATGTATTTAGTTTCTTCGAAAGAGACAGTGACAGCGGGTCGGCCGCCACACACACACCCATATAGAAACCCACACATTGACACCGCTGACTGTTCTAGGAAGTTGTTTTCTCGATCGACTCTTGTCCGAGAAGAAGAAGAAGAAGACGTTGTTCATTTTACTTTTTAACGAGTATGACAGTAGGACATCTCGATATGTATGATTGTATGTGTACAAATGTTTATATGTACGCAGATAGATAAGGTTTATCGTTGTTTTACCTGCTATTCCTTCCTGCTGCGACAGAAAGAATAAATACATATACACATTCCTATGTGTACCGTAACGGTGTAGTTGATATTTTCCAAAAAAAAATCATAATCAATATTTCGATATGGAAAAAATTTTATTTTTTCTGATTTAAAAATAAACAATTTTTAAGGTATTATAATTTTGTCACGAGATGTGTAATGCATTTAAGAAGACGCCTTCGACTCCATAAAGTATATATATTCTTGATCAGCACGACAATCGGTCAAAAATATGCTTTTATTAAGAGAATTTATTATTTTTAAAATATCAAAACCAACCACCTGATGAAAGTAGTATTATGATCCATCTGAAAGATCTGAGTACTATATCTAATAGGAGCAATTGATTGAACACAGTGTACTATTTAAATACTTTTTTCTTTTAAAGATATCACAACAAAATTCAAACTTAAGTAGCGCCCTCTCTATACAGTTTTTTTTTTCATCTTTATATCTCTTAAATTAATAAAGTTCTTAAATTGCCTTTAAGTTTAACAAATAGTTCATTTAAATTCACTAAATTTCACAAAAGTTTTTTTATTTTATTTTATAAGTGTAAGATTAAAAAAAAAAATACTTTAAAGAAAATAAATAAAAAAAAATGTTTAAAAAATGTTCGGTCACTGCTAATTATTCCTTTTTATATGTAGATTATATGTAGTTATTTCAAGGTGTTTTCCCTAGTTAAGTTGAAAAAATTAGGTAAATTGGAGATGCGTCTGTCGTGGAAATTTAATTTTTCGTGATATCTACAGGAATGTACAGTTAGCCGATTTACATATTATCTTAAGTTTATAGTAAAACTTAAAAGTTTCGATATTTTTTTACGATTTATATTCAATTCGATTATCAATTAATACGCAGCAACGATTCCTTGTGAGAATTGTTTTTTTGCATATAAAAAAATAATGCTCTAATCTGACCAACTTTTTTAAATAATCGGAATAAAATTTAAATTTTTTTTAAGAACATTGCAAGGGACGAAATAGCAATTTCCATAAATTAATTATTTTAATTTTATATATATATTTATTTATTTAACATTTTATATATGTATTTTACCTTAAATTAGTTTGCTTTTAAATGTTTTTTTCGATAATTAAGGTGAATTAAACGCATATTCCGCAAAATTTGTTTTCCGTGATTTCTACACGTACAAACAGTTTGCCGATTCGTATTAAATCTATAGTTTATAAAATCCCGATATGTTTTCGATTATTTAAGTGTATCGATTAATAGGCAACTCAGACTCATTATAAGATTGCAATTTCGCTTTACCTTCGGTTTTCAAGGTCTTTGTTCTGTTAATTTTGCTTGGAAATAATTGTTTTTTCTTCAAATATATTCAATTACAAAAATTAAGCTGCTATAACTACGCCCGCCATATCAAAACTGATAATTTATCGGCAGTGTGTATTGCTTAAAAGATTATATTTGTGAGATCCCATGGATTGACGTTGTTTTAGCCTCTTCCTTCTATATAGGTAGCATATTAAAATCAATTAATTTGTTTGCCCTTAAGTTGAATTTACTGTTTCTGGCTTTAATCTATAATACTGTTAACAATTTGTATTTTACAGGAAAAGTGACAACAAAAATGTACTGTGATGTTAAATAATTGGTATTGGCGAATTGAGCCAACCTTCTAATGCGTTGGATGCGGCGCTGGGAGTGACATGGACGGAATATCAGTCTTACTGGATTTCCAAATGGGGTTAAAGAATGTGACGTATTATGCATTCAGCATAAACGACGCGAAATTTAAATAATTTAGGTAACGCCACACAGTAGTGCCAACAACTTCCGGAAGAGTTAAATCATGCCGCATACACACCCGCGCCATGGGTCATCCGGCGATGATTTGGGCAGCACGGATGAAGTGAAGATATTTAAGGATGAAGGCGATCGCGAAGATGAGAAAATATCATCGGAAAATCTATTAGTCGAAGAAAAATCAAGTCTAATTGATTTAACAGAGAGTGAGGTATATTATACATTGAATTATTACAAATTAATCGATTAACAATATTATTAATTGTTTATTTACTTATCAATAATCGATAGTAAATGAACGATACCATAGATAGTACACATGACCAGTAATAAATGATTTTATTATACAATTGCAAAAGGGTTTTATAATTTTGTCTCAAAATGTGTATTTCATAGAAGTAGACCTCTCCGAACCCCATAAAGTATATATATTCTTGATCAGGATGACGAGTTGGGTTGATATAGCCATGTCCGTCTGTCTGTCCGTCTGTATCTATGCTTACTTTTTGGCTTTATCTTTGAGCTATCTTGACTAAACTTGGCACTGATGAAGTTTGATATTGTATGAAGTTACTATATTAAAATCAGCCCGATCGGACTACTATATCATATAGCTGCCATAGGAACAATTGGACCAAAAATTAGTTATTCTATGCAAAAGTATTCAAAATTGTCTTGGAAGACCATTGCAAGGGTATATTGCTTCGGGGTGCCGAAGATAGATAAATATTACATTTTATTTATAAACAATAATCTTTAAATATGTATATGAACCTAAATCGGGGACCGTAAATAATAAATATTATGATCCTTACAGAGTAATTTACGTATATCCTTCATGATTTTTATATTCTTGAGTCTGAAGCTTTTCTCCAATAATTTAAATAACTTAAACAAAAAATTTTTTGTTTAAGTAAAATATAATTGATTAAATAAAAAATTAATTAAGCTTTAGTATTTTGTTTGGAAAATATAACTCAAAATATATTAATACTATTACGAATTTGACATAGCTAAATGTAACAAGGTTTGGTATTTATTCTTAATAAGACAATCATGACGAACATAAAAAAATAAAATTAAAATTAAAAAAAAACTCATAAAGAAAAATATTTTTTTAAAAATTACATTTAAGCGAGTGAGTAGTGAGTTTTATTTATTGATCAAAAAATGGATTTAGTTTTATTTTTCATTATTGAAAAAAATATATTATATATATTATATAATTTCAATATTATTTGATATTCTCTGAATTTATGGTTCCTGATTAAAATGAGGATTTAAATTATTTTTACTGGTTACGTGTACTTTTTATTATGCCTTTAATATTTATCCATCAATCGTTATAACAATTTATTTCTTCATTTAATTTATTCAGGAAAAGGGCAGCAAGACAGTGACGAGATCAGATCACAGTCCGGTATTCAGTAAGTACATTATATCAAAGACTTTAAAACATTTTATTCTCTTAACTACATCCTTGATTGATAGATGCTAAGAATTCGAAATTATATAAATTATATAATTATATATAAGCAGCATACTAATTTTCATTAAAAATCGGCTAACATGGGAAAATTAGATTATTGGATATCATACTACAACTCCAAGATCGATGTCACGCTCGAAGTGAAGTCCAAAGATCGGAGTCGTTCGAGGCACTGGTTGCGTTCAGTTTCTTTTCCAGCTGAAAGAGATTTTATTGATTTTCCATAAATTTTGTGGTAGTTGCAACTTTTTCCGGTACCTCCCTATATATATGTATATGTACCAAATACCAGAGACGTAGTTAGAATATTAAAATTTATATCAGAAATAATGGTTTTGTTTTAATAATATGAAATAAAACTCGAAAATAAACATTAATAATTGACTTAAATATTTTTGGTGATTTATTAATATATTCAGGGGAGTCACGGAAACCTCTTCCAACCAAATTTCAATCGAAAACCAATCCGTTGATGTCACAGATAACAACTCTTGCCGATGATTTCAAAATCTCTCTCTCTCTTGTGTAAACGGTTTTTAAAAATAAAAGTAGTGTAAAAATTTAGAACAATAATATTTGTTCTATTAATCTGCATATTCATTTTTCTCAATTTTATTTGTTTTAATTCATAATTTTACATTTTACAAAATCTCTAGTAAACGCTGCTAACAGCTGAAACCAAAAATCAATAGCGATACCAGCTTCGAGTTCGGAAAAATTCAATGTATTTTTATATAAATGTCAATGGAAAATTAACGATATAAGTGTTATTTTAAAAAATAAAAAACATTAAAGTTGGTCTTCTAATATTTTACAGGCTGTCAAGCAGATTGAGCGATCGTACGCATAAGTGAGAACTATAGGGTTGTCATACGTATTGTTAAATTTAGCAGGCCAAAAATTTGAACATTTTTAAATTTATGTCATGTTAAACCATTCAAAGTTTAGTTCCATTTTGATTTTACGAACCAATTAATTGGATTTAATCTTTTCAGTTTTGTTCATCGAAAGTTAAATTAAAATACGATCAAATGTTTACTAGAGTTTTCGAAACTAACCCGACGGCAAGCCTCTAGAGATTTCTGTAACACCCCTGATTATAATTCTATTATTCATGATAATAATTGAATAATATATCATAAAGGATCACATTGGTTTAGCAAATGATTATTTAGATCAAAAAAAAAAAAAAAAAAAACAATTCAATTTGATATACAGAAGACGTATATTTGAGGATCTTGGGCTGAGTAAAGGGTATCTTGTAGTCAGGTAGAGGTCGATTAGAGCATTTTTTCTTGTTAAGATATATGAACAGGTATGTATGTATGTATGTATGTATGTATGTGCATGCGTATGTATGCATCCATGCACTGTTTTTATAAACAAACCAAAAGATGGGCTAACATGTGCTCATTTGAAGCCGTAGTTGGTGTGTGGGGGGGGGGGGAGGGGATGCGGGCGAATATATGTATAGCCAGCCGACTGCCTCAGACCTTAACTTTAGTATCCGCTGTCGCTTCCTCCAGTTCCTCCGGTTCCTCCATATCCATGGTGCTAACAAGGTGATGCAGATCGCATCGTCGACACGCTACTTCATTTCTTGTTTTCTGTTTCTTTTTCTGTTTCTGTTGTTGCTACATTTTGCTTTCTTTAGGTCGTCGTCGGCGGCTTACGTATGTATGTATGTTTGTGTGTGTGTATCTTGTGTCTGCGTGTGCATATGAGCATTTATGTTTGTATGTATGTATGCATGTATTTATGTATGCATGTATGTATGTTTGTATGTATGTATGCTCTCTCATAGAAGGAACGAGAAAATAAATAAAACGTAAGTATATTTGTTTGCATGCATGTATTTATGTACATTCTTTATTACGCCTGTGTATTTTTCTTTCCTTAGGTTTGTTGCAAACCATTCGGGCAATCAAACGAGATGTGCATACATATGTACGTACATACATACATCCATATATACATCCATACATACATACATATATACATATATTCATGCTTCTGTCTCTGCAACAAATGCATTCAAAAATTTTAAAAATAATATATTTATTGGTCCTTTGTGGTGCATTATACTCAGTTATGCCTTGTTTTGAATAAAAATGATTATTTTTAAAATTAAATATAATAATTATTTTTGATTTTTAATAATAAGAAAAATCAAAAGTGTACACACTTTGATATTTATTATTTGGCTGGTATTTTATCTTATTTTTTTTTTTTCGAATTCATAGTTTATTTACAATCTTTTTGTGGTAAATGGCTGGTGAAAATAAAAATTGCTAATAATCCAGTTTTTTTGTTGACCAAAAATAATAACTTAATAATAAATAAATGAAATTAAAATAAAAATCTCAATTGAATCGCTCTCTCGGATTTGTTATTATTCTCACTACGATTAAAATGGCGATAAGTAGAGAGAAAATTAGCGCCTTGTTATAAAATATCTAAACATATAACATAAATACAAAAATTTCTCTAAATGTTTTGTTGCTTTCCTCCTAAGTAAACTAAAAATAAAACAAAAATTATTTTCGTTGGAACTCCCTTTAACTTTTGAGAATCGAGGAGAAAGGCGTGTCACACACACACACACACAACCACGCTATGAAAAATTGCATATATAAGAAAATGTTCAATTCTCGACCGATTGTCCATATTGCTGCCATATGATAGCTCATTTTCCACCCAATCGTATCTATAATATAGTCTTCCGACTTTGATCAAATTTTGTCAGGTTGTATAGAAGAATGATCATAATAGAAGAGTGATCATAAATTTGACCGTACCGGAAAATAAGTATGTTATTGTACACCATTTTGTATGAGAAACAGAGTACATATAGTATTAAGCAAAATGTAATAATAATAGTAATAATAATTAAATGCCAACTTGGTTTATTATACAAAATTCGCTGAAAATTACGAGAACACCCTTCGAATTCTAAAGTTATTTCTGTTTTTGTAACGTGCCTTACGACCTTCCTTGATGGTAAATTTTATTCGAATTAAACATGTGTTTCAAAATAATTTGAAGCTATCTCATTTCAAAAATTCAAAATAATTAAGATTTCATTCCAAAAATGCATACACAGGATTTTTTAGAATGTTTTGGCTATGATTTATTTTGTATTTAAATTAATGAACCGATAGTTCAGTTAATCAATTCATTCACATGGATGCCCGTTGTATTCGGTTCGGTTCAGTTTGTTTCGATTCAGTTTTGGGTCGTCCGAACCGGCACGTGTATGTATGTATGCATGTATATATATATATATAGTCGGTATAGCCTTCGAATGCGACGTGCTAGTGGCCCTGCCTGTCCTGTAGCTTGTTAACAACGCATCGTCGTCGTCTTCACTTTTTTAAAGCCCATAACAAAACATTTAACGAGCTTTTTTCCTCTACTTTTTTTTCGATCAGTGAAGGATATTCTGCAGAACAATGTTCATTCCAAGCAGTAAAGACGACAACGCGAGTTGCCAAAAGCCAGGGGCTTAGGCGATCACTGCCTTAGAAGGGGTCTATATAGATACATATATATATATATATATATATATCGATTTAAATAAGTAATGAGGATTGATTGAAATATACATATATAATGAGTCGACACGAATATTGGTAACTATTAGTTTTCGCAACTTTCTGTGAGGCTTTCCCAAGTGTGGGACGTCCCTGGAAGATTCAAAGAGCCAGAGATCTGAACACTGAAAGCATTGAAAACAGTTTTTACATACATACATACATACATGCACATTGACGATGTGCATACATACGAGTGTGTGCGTGCACATAAACACATACTTAGGGATGTGTTTTTTTAAGGGCAAATACATGCATATATAGTACATGCAAATATACATACATATGTACAAATGTGTGTAAGTGTTTTTCTTGCACACTGGAGATTGTTTTCTTGATTTGTAGAACGCCGATTTGGTGAGTTCAAACAGATGTTAGATATATTCGATTTTAAATCATATTTTACAAAATTAAAAGGATATAAAATAACGAACTTAGCAATTGTAATTTATATTACATAAAATCGCTTGTTAATAATAATTTCTTGATTTTTTTAGTTCAGCTTATGAAGTATTTTAAATGTGAAGGAATAACAATAATTTTAGGAGGAGGGAGTTAGTATAAATCAAATATACGAGTTATTTATAATTTTTTGAATAAACTTAAGAAATAATTTCAATATTTTTGAAAAGAATTAAGAGAAAATAATTTTTATTTGGTCGCTTATATATAAAAATTAATTTTGTATGTAGGGATATACATATGTAAATCTTGTTGCATATACTTATAAGGTGAAACCATTCAACACACTTTTGAAGGCGAAAATACTTATGCAAATATATTGTATACCCTCTAAATATTAAAAACAATTATAACAAAAAATATTGCTTTTAAATTATTTTTATGTTCAAAGATTATTTTACTCTCTACAAAAGTTATTGAGATTGGTTTTTTTTTTTAAATTTTCATAATTATGGTTTTTCACGATCCCTGATAAATTTTTTTTTTACAAATTGTGTGATTACTACATACTTTAATATGTTTGTAATGTTAGAAGCTTGTTTAAGAACTATCGATTATGAAAAATATTGTTGTCATCGGTATGATGGTCAAATAGTTTTTTTTACCCTTGCAAAAGGTTATTATAATTTTGAAGAAGTTGAAATGCTCAATTTTATAGATGAATCTAAATTAAACCGTGTTAGAAAATAATTTTGGACAAATAGATTAACTTCAATCTAATTTTTTAATTTTCTTGTTGATAGATGAAAAAACGAACTAAAAAAGGATTGCAACAACAATTGTCAAATGAAATATTTCAAATTTTGATTAGCAAATCAGTAATAATAAACGAATACACTGTTCCCATATTTAAAATCTATAACAAAAATCTTTTTCTATAGTAACATAGTGCTATTTGACTGGTTTCTGTATAGAAAATAGTTTTCTGATTGGCTTCTATGTTTTGAATCGAAAGTTATTAAATTCTGACTATTGTCAAATCATAAGTGACCTAAGAATTTTAATCAAGACTATATATTTGTGTACTTAGCAAAAGGATTGTAATAATATTCGCCTCCCTGAGTCGGCTGATTAGGTCGCAATTATTTATTTTCTTTATTTAATTTGCATTTCTCTTAATTAAGTCAATTGTTAAGCCCTTTAGCAACTAAATATATACATATAAAAGTATAAATCAAGTTTATTTCACATTTCTGATACTTCAACCAAATAAAATCGATTAATCGATTTGTAACCACTATTTTTTACTCCATTTCCATTCAAACGCGTTTTATCATTGTAATCAAAAACGCGATAACATTTGAAGAGTGTTTCTATAGGAGGCGGTTGCAATCAGCTGATCGTTTGTTTGCAAAACTTGTGTAAATAAAATAATAAATATTCTATTGATTTACTCAACAGAATTTGTATGTGATGTGCAATTTTAAAAGAGCATATGCACATCATATGACATTTGAACGTCATACTATGGTATGAATTACAATTTTTAAAACTTGTTACCTACTTAGAGTTTTAGAGGGTGGTAATCAAAGGTTCTTTTTATTTTGGTCGACCATCTTCAGTCATAATATAATAAAAAGATTTATATATACAAGGTTCCGTTGTCTGAGCGCTGTTATGACTCTTATTTATATCCATATTTTAGGAGAGCAAAATAAAAGCGACGATGGACGGCATTTATTTATTTTTCTTCACATTATGATTGTTAATAACTGATTAAAATAGACACAAAATGGAGTTAACTGCAGCTTAAATCTAGCTCACATAACCCGATTTTATTCCAACTTTACCTTTTTTCCATACTTAACAGCCTAGGCTATTTGCATAGGCGTTGGACGTGCGTTAAACGATTTTCGATACTTTTTGCAAATGCAATTGCATCCCGCTGTAGAAACGTGACAAGATCGAGACCCATTACCCACTGTGCGACGATCATTTTGATTTCTTAAGTATACACCCATACATACATCCATTCATGCATCCACACATATGTATGTATATATATATATATATATATATATGTATAGGCAGAGGTATGGCTGTAAAATGTGTCTATGTATGTATATATTTTACTCTTTCCTCTGCATGTGTGTGTGCATACAGTCATACAATGCTGCTTGTATGATTGTTGTTTGTGTTTGTTTGAGTATACATATATGAACACACATATTCCCAAGTATGTCTGCCTTAGTATTGTGTATCCTTGGAAATTAATGAGTTTTCGTAGAATCGACGGTCTCGTTCGTGCTGCGGACGCCGCTGCCGGCGTTGAAATTGTTAGTGTGCTGTTGATGTTTAAAGTTCTTCGAGCTTCGAGTTGTGGCAGACGCTTGTTGTTGTTGCTATTGTTGTTGTTGTTGTTGTTGTTTTAAGAACGCCTGGATTATTTTGTTACCCGTTTACCATTTACCTTTCGGACCTTCTTCTCTGCTGCTGTGTGTTGTTGTTGTTGTTGGCTAATTCTCATTCCATGTTTACGGCTTCCTTCTCCTTAACATTTTGATTTAAGATATTTTGCTTCGTTTCTGTATACCCTTTGTTTTTTTTTTTTTTTTAAAGTATTACAATTGTATTCCAAAATATGTAGCTCATTCAAGCAGGCATTCTCAAGTCCAAAAAGTACATAAACATAAAATGTGTCACGTAACGCCACAGTATACGCTCCTCTTGTATATATGCCTAGCCATCCATTTACGCGAATATTAGGTAAATTTATGTCACGTAACGCCATGTCACGTAGCGTTTTTTACTAAGGATAGTATAAAAAATAAAGGTTTTTAAATGAAATTGCCTGCAAAATTAACTTACATTATTCATTACAATACTATAAATGTTTCATACAAAAAGAGTTTTGCGCTTTTATGACTTTAAGTCAAAACCGATTTCTATTCTTGTCACGTAACGTCACGTCTGTTTTTTGCTTATATCTTTTAATCGGAAATGTCGAATGTTTTCATCTGTTTTACTAAATATAGTCTTGAATTGCTACTCAGCTATAAAAAAAACTTTTCAAAAATTTAATTTTTTCTAGTTTTTTGTTTTCACATTTAGGCTTACGATTGTCACGTAACGCCACTCTGGAAATGTCCGTATACATATGTAATATTGATCAGTTATCGAAACTCAGAAAAAAATCGGATAGCTAATAATATGGCAAATTAGTTTAGGTGAAAAATGTATGCCCGTAAATGTATGTATATTTAAATAATGATCAGACTATAAAAGTAAAAGTAAAGGAGTATTAACTACTGTTCATTTAAATACAACTTTAAATTTTATTATTTAACTGGTGAAACTAAAAATAACATTTCTTAAATAAATTAGTTAATATGTAAATTTTGCTAAATACTTAATAGCTTTTTATGGTTTAAAAAAAAAAAAGGATTTATTCATATATTGGAAAAGTTAATTAATTTTCAATCGATATAAAATATCTTCAAACTCCTAAACAATTATAATTAACATGTCGCCAAGTGTATTTAATGTTCGGATAGATAGCCTTATTCCTTTATGTTTAAATTGCTCCTTGTTTTATAATCTTCCTGAGTATTATTTTATCGTGTTGTTTTTTAGCGTACTTTTCTAACAAACTGTGAAATATTTAATGACACGACACGGTGATTCCCTCGTGTTAACCTTCTTTTTTTTTGTTTGTAGATATGTGTTTTACATACATACATAGTATATAATTATAAAGAGTCGAACTGCCTTATATACATATATACTGAATCACTATATGTATGTACACTGAGGGGAAAATTACGATACAAAATGAGGAATATTCGATCTTCTTTTATAATATGCTGTTCTCAATTAATCATTTTTTAATTGTTGTTCCCCAATTTCACAATAATTCGAAAATATGATATCGCTTTAAAAAGTTTGTTGCATATAATTCCCAACCGGTTTTTGCAATCATCACATATGTTATAATTTTTATTTTAAATTACTTTGTCAGATAATAATTTTGTGATCTAAAATCAAGTAAGTGCAAATACAAATTTTTAATAAACAATATTCTCACATTAAGCATACTTGAATAGAACCTTGTAGTCTGAGATCCGCAGGCACAAATATACTCTTTATTGTACATATTCAAATCAAGCAGTGCAAATCAGAATTTTAACTTCAAGCAGTTCAAATGCCAAATCAAATTCATGTCTTTAAAATTGTTGTTGCAAATCCTAATCGTTCATATTATTTTATTAAATATCTTCAAACAAAAAAACAAATGATGAGCGTTTTAAATAAATAAATCAGTTAAAGGAATATGATCTACGTTTTTGGATAAAAACATTTATTTATTTAAATCAAGTACATTTAAATTTAGAATTTACTAATGTTTTAAGTTAATGTTTTGACTTGAAGGAATTTTAACTCTGACCCTTTAGATATTTAGTAAAGAGCTTTCAAATTCGCCTTTTAGTAGTTAGTTTGAAATTAAATATTTAATGAGTCCGCTACTCCATTATATGTGTACATAAGATTTAATGAAGGATGTAACAAATTTTATATTAAAAACATTTTTCGGATCTTAGAAATATTTTCTAATGAACAAATCTGACTCTTGATAATTATGAAAATATAATTGATGTTAATATTGATAATATTCGCTTTCGCTGCTGTTCTAATGGACACCTTTAATAGACGGATTTCTCTCTTAAGATTTCTCTTTTATCATTGCTAAAAAATGGATTAAAGTCCCCTCCTTTAGGCGTGCAAAATAAGCCCAACGGTCGCTGTTCGCTCAAGAGAGTTTTCACTGTATATTAAAAATATTATTATTTTAATTTTAATATTTTGTTTGTCGTTGAAAATAGTGTGTCGAATAATGTTATAAACGTCGATATGAAATTAATATTATATTATTACAAAAGAAAACAATCTGACAAAGTTTCATCCTGATCAAACTACTATATCCTGATCGAACTACTATATCTTTAACTTTTTTGATTTTCAATATATCAAAAAGAAACTTACCCTAACGATATCTGATAAAGTTTGACTATATAGAATGGCTGTCGAAGAATCGGTCGAGTATTAAAATTTTTTTGGCTTCTTCTTTCTTGTTTTTTCGCGGATGACAGCACTGTCTACGGATCACTATATATTTTTGAAACATAATTTCCAGTTCTTAAACATTGAATGTATTTCTTACATCCCAACTGTGTATGTATAATCATACATACATCATTCTGCCTAACATACAAATTTGTAATGACCTGCTTGTTATACACACTCATAAAGATACATGTACATAATTTTGTAATTTTCTGGTTCCTCCAAGTCTTCGCACTCAAATTAATTCTTTCTTGTTCACTCCCAGTATTCTTAATAGATTAATGAGAGAGAAATGAGCCTGCTCGTCATACATACAAACATATGAACGAGTATGCCCGGTCGTCGAGTTAATTAAAATATTTGAATGGCTTGTTAATTGTTTTGAAGTGCGAGTTACTATACTTTGAATGTTTGTAGGAATATTTACTGAAGGAAGGCCACATAATTTGTCGGTATATAAGCGTAGATTCCACATAGCACAACATTTTGAACATGGCTCATCAAATTTGTCTTTAATTTATCATTGCAACTAATCATATTTAACTACGTGTACAACGAGAAAGACTAGATATCTTGAGTGTGCCGAATATATAAATACGAGAATTACTAGTTAAATATATTTGAAACCTTAACTACTTTAAGTGTGACCATTTCCGATTAGCCACTTTCATTAAGAAGTTGCCGTAAATTCACTTGGAACTTTTTGTTGCATGGTCACTCTGTTAATTAAGTCGAGACAAAAAGTAAGCTAAAAGTCTTCTGTGGTAAAATTCTTGGCCGATTAAGTACTTTATTGTATTAGTTAGTTATTAGTATTAGTAGATGAACTTACATGTCGAATTTATCTTCTTTATCACTTATATTGAGGCCGGTTTTGTATTTTAACAAATTGCTCATTCGATAAGTTGGGCATTTTGTGTATAGGGTATTTATATATCTATTAATAAACTGTTATCTTATTTCAGATAAACTCGAACCACATACACACACTTTCAATATGGGATACTTGGTGTCACCGTACTCATATGCTAATGGAACACCCGGAGGATTGCCAGTAACTATGGTAAGTATTTTAACATTGTACATTTTAACATATAATTAGTATTAGTATTAGTAATTATAATAATGTATAATATTTTCCCCCACTCTTCCTTTAAAATCTTACAAAGTTATTGCTGTTAAAGCTTTACACAGATTTATTTCTGTCCACAGCAGATTTTGTTTATTTCTATTTAAAAAAAAAAAACACCTAGAAGCATAATACGACTTATCCTTGTAAGAGCATTACCAAGTGCTCGTCCTTTGTACACATACATTGTTACATACAAAAATGTATATAAATTGCTTTCATCGCAAGGACTCCTGAAGAAAATAAATCAATTGACCGAATAAGTATTATAAGACGGAAACTATTGTTGGTATGCACAAGTTTTGCCTGTTATCAATATTTCTAGCTTATTTAACATATGGGCATTTCCACAGAAAGGTCCACAACGACGAAATAATTAAAAGTCATCCTTTGTTTTATAATAGAGAAATGTTCAAAATTAAATAAATTAAAGAGTTTGAAGCTTTTCTTTTAGTTGTATTAACGGGTTATCGTGCTTCAAAGTTGAAAATCATGTTTTGGTCAACTTTGTGCATTTATAAGAGGATATTCTCCTTAGTGTAATGATGCAGGAGCACTTTTGATGCAAAAAAGTTTTGTTAAAGCAACAGTTTAAAAAAAATGCAAAAGAGCAAGCAAACATCAATAAACGCTAAAATTTTGAT